>CAEGAE010069905.1:0-140935 GCA_903067095.1 Girardinus metallicus | reverse complement strand
CGCTTTGGGAAAAAAAAAAAAGGGGGGGCTTTTCCTTTTTTTAACTTCTTAAAATCTATTATTACTTCCCCAAAGAAAAAAAATCTGGGTCACCCAAAAAACCCCCCCCCCCCCCCCCCCCCCCCCCCCCCCTCCGAGCTGCTCGATTAATAATAATATCCTTTCTAGGAGTTTTGGCCGTGCACCGCTCTCGCAGTGTGACTCATAAGCTGGAGAATGTAACCTTCAAGGCAATAAAAATAATCACTGAAAGACAGCTTTCAGAAGCACCCAAGTCAGTCGCCAGGGACACCAATCAATTCGTCATCTTTGTTTGAGCTGCTTTTCATTTATCGAGTTTCACCGAGGTCCCGCTCCCTCCCCCACAGACGTAACGCTGTCCAACTGAGTCACTGACAGTAAGTGAAGTGCAACCAAGCTGCGCTGGCATCTGGGCTTAGAATTAGACAACCAGGGTAAATACACACTTTTATTCTTTTAATAATGCCATTACAGTGTTCAATTGACATCTTGATAGTAGTCCGCCAGCTACACAGCTCTTCATTTTCGTTTTGAGACGTTAGCAAACTTCAAGTTCTAGTTCTAAAGATAAATATTCACGAGTTCAAACCAGTGGCGGCGCCAGGAGGGCGCTAGGGGGCGCTATAGCTCCCCCGGGAAAAGTCATAGCACTTCCATAGCACCCCCAGAAAATATTAGATTTAAAAAAAAATTCATCTGATTTAACATTACTTATATGTAGTTGTTGCGGCATTTTCATCAAAAGACACAAAATAAAAATAAATTATTATATACTGAGTTTAAAAGAAAAAGGAAAAAAAAAAAAAAAAAAACATCCCAAAAGAGGATTTGAACTTTGTCTATGCCTATTATCACTTACAGGAAACAATTGACATGATTCTCCATGCATACGTGGAGCAATACTCCCCCAAACATTCCAGGGTATTTGTCAGCAACTGACCAATCGGCGGTCGCAATTTGTCAAAAAATGTACCTCACTTATCTATATGACCTGACTTTGACGATATCGACAGTGTTTATCATAGCAAACTACCATATGTTAGTCAGCGAAAAGGTAACAGGTAGTAAGCATACATTTTTATTAGCGTAATAGTGACAGGAAACTCGAACCCAGTAGCAGTTACTTAGGCAATTACATAAACACAAGTTAATAAAAAAATAAATAAGAAATAAATATGACAATATGACCCTTTGCACGTGACGTCACGATGGATGTCCAAACCTATGCTCTCCAGTATAAAGCCTGTCAAAATACGTACATGCCATAGCCTAGATCCGTTATAGCACCCTCAGTAAAATGCGTAGCTCCCCCTTAGCATCTGCAGAAAAAAAATTTCTGGAGCCCCCACTGGTTCAAACCCCACTATTTTGTCACTGGTTTGTTAATTCTCCAAACTCCACTTCAAAATTCATAATCTAACGTCTTCCAAACATTGCATGAATATGAACAGGAAGGACATCCTCATGTTCTTCCTGTGCTAATAGACGGTAGATGAGGGGAAAATGAGTCTATCATCAAACCCCTCTGGGGACTGGAAGCAATTAGGCAGAAGTTCCACAGACTTTCTGGGAGAGGATTTTACTTTCATGTGTCAGAGAGGAAGAAAGAGAGTTGTATTGTAGGGTTTTTACTCTGCCTCAGGGTTTCCTATTTATTGTTATTACTATTTCTGCGTCTTTCTCTTGTTCACGCAATTAAACATGGCTGCCTTCTTGCTGCCTTAGTTCGGCGAAATTAGAGACACGATGTCAGAGAATTGAAATCGTCGCCGCCTCACAGGACGACGGTTTCCAGATTGCTTCTGTTTCTCGCTGCGTACAAGCAAAAAAAGATGAGAATTTGAAACCAGAGGACACCGCAACGCCCTGCAACAGACTGGTGACCTGTCCAGGGTGTATCCCGCCTCTCACCCGGAACGTAGCTGGAGATGGGCACCAGCAACCCTCCCGACCCCATTAAGGGACAAGGGTGAACAGAAAATGGATGGATGGATGGACACCGCAACCTAGCATCTGTCAAAACACACAGATGTAACAGTGTGCATGTGCATTTTGCCGTTGTTGTTGTTTTAGATGTTTTGTTAATCGATCAATGACGTACTATTTGCGGTTTCACCGAAATCAAACCCAAAATATGAAAACCCTAAAGACAAACGTTAACAGTACTGCTTCTATAACAAATACTGATGGATCCTAAAGTACATTCCTTCACCAGTTAAACTATATAGTTCAATATCCACTGTAGCACTTTAACTCAATAATTATTGTTTTTCTGTAATATTTTCTTTTCCAATTTCTAAATTACTACCAACAACTAACATGCCAGAGTGAGCTTATCACCAGCCAGCTGTTAATGTTTATAATAAATATTCTTCTTAGGATTATGCCTAATTCTAACGGAACCATCATTTTACTACTGCTTATGCAAACTTTATGGTGGTTAGGTATAGATATTAAAACTTCATGCAAGTTCGTGTACTCAGTACTTGGTTTGGGGCTCCTTTTCCATGAATCACTGCATCAGCACTGTAGCATGGAGGGCTTGACAGCGAACTTCAGCTCATCTGCATGGTTCGTTCTGGTGTCTCTCGTCTCCAGAGATTCAATGTGGCGTTTGGGCCAGGTTTGTTTCCAGGCCGATAAAATCCAAAGTGACACTGCGGTTATTAAAACAGGTGTTTGTACGTATGGCTGTGTGGGCAGAGTAAAGTATGAAGTGCTCTAAAGTTTCCAGCATTGGATTCAGACTCCGTAGAAAACACAGCGAGCCTACACCAGCAGCACATGGAAACCTCGCACTACACTTCTCACAGTTGTTGGCAGTGGGAGACAAATGCGAAAAGACTAGAAAAGACTAGAGTGGAAAGATTTAGAAACCCGAGGGCTGCAGAACAGCTGGGGAAGAGTGAAGAGCAGGGAGACAGAGGGAAGGTCGCTAATTAACAGATAAAACACACAAAAAAAACTTGACACAAAGGAATGAACTGAGTTCGGCAAGACCTTAACAGCAGTAATGAAAACTTTGCTTTAATCTGAAATAAGAACTTCGGACCTCTGCAGCCATTTTTCTCCACAGCCCAGCTAAAATCTTTCTAACATTGTTGTCCACTTCTTGTGAATTTCCCACAAACCCTTTTACTGCACTTTGCTTCTTTTAAGGCTGTTGCTTGTGCTTCCTTTTATTAATCCTACGTTTTTCTTCCAATCAACTTTCCATTGTTATGTTTGGGTAGAGTACTTGACTAGTTTCAGTTTTTTATTTATTTTTATTTTTTTAAAGCAAAATTACTATTTGTGGATTATGTTAATAACTGTGAAGTCGGCTTGTTATGGCCATAAAATGGACATGACAAAATATTTCATGTCAAGCAATTGTGATTTTATTTTATTTTTGTCTTTGATGCGTCGTAATATTCAAATTTTCTGAAAAATCCCAAGAAAAAAAAACAATTCTACCAAAATCTAGATTTATTTCACGTGACTGAAGTCAAACTGTTGTGTCCACAACCAAACAGACTTTAAAAAGAAACTGGAAAAAGAGTTAGAAGGAAATAAACAACATAATAAAAAAAAAAATCTAAGAACAAAGTGGCAACAATTTATCCAGAAGTTAATAAACTGTAAACCAAAATCACCGAAATGACCAGAAATAGAATCTTGAATTAAATGTCTTTGTGTCTTGAGAAGAAAGAAAGAAAGAAAAAAAAGTCGGTGCATCAGTGGCCCGGGAGGAGGACGGACAAACGGAGGCGGGCCAAGATGGCGGACAGATGCAATCTGTGCTGCTCACATGTGTAATTACTGTCTCTGTCTCTTTGGAGAAAGAATAGATTGATTTTACTCTAGTTTGCCATGAAATGCACCTGCTTCTGTTGTAGAGGAAATGAGTGTGGCTATTTTATTTGCGCACACTTTATTTTGAAGAGCAAAAAAAGAAAAAGAAATGATTACAAATGTAATAAAGAAAAAAGAAAATCCTTACAACCAGAGTCCGTTTGAGCTGTAGAGCTGTGGCAATGATTAATATTTTTTTCTTTGTCTAACTCTTACAACCTGCCAGCCTTTCAAATGAATAGCACTGTTTAATGACTTAAAGTAGATGCGATTAATCTCTTCCGACTTCCTCCAGCCCACACATTTGAGCTTTCGGCGTGGAACTCCTGGTCCAGTTTCTCCCACTTTTCCTCCTCCTCAGCTGCTACTTCAGTAATAAGCCCTTCGTTACGTTTCTGCCGCCTCTTCTCATGTTTCAGGGAATTTTCTACCAACATGCCTTTCGTATTCTGAAAAAGATCTGCAAATGAGCACCTGCTGCAACCCGGAAACCAGTCCAGTAACTCGGTACGAAATGCAACAGGATGTGGCGATAAGTTGTTTTTCATTTGTGACGTTTTGTAATGCTTGATAGAGAGTAAAATGGCAATAAATTGATCGAAGTATGATTACACATTCCGTAAGTTTCGAAGATTTATAACTCACAAGAAAAAAAAAAAAAGATAATTGTTGATATTTGAGTTCATTCTTATTACTAATCTCTTGTTAAATGACATGTTTAAATGTGGACACCACACATTTTTCTTCGGTTAATTTAAAACGGCTGTGAAATAATTAGCGCTGCACCAGAAAAAAAAAAAATCCATACCCGCGATAAAGATGGCACTTGCAACCTTCTGGTTGTGTTCCAAACTAAAACCTTTTGACTCTAGATTTAGTTTGGATACACATGTCAAGTCTCTGGTTTCTTCCTTGTTTTTTGTTTTGTTTTTTTTGCAATCTGCTATGATCGTGTCTTAGCCCAGGATGGTTGGGAATTGGTCAAACTTCAGTCAGCAAGTCTTGTAGCATATGATTAAAACGTTTCTCTTTTTTATTTGTTCCTCTTGTGTTTTTAGTCATTGCTGGCTCTTATGCTGTCGTATCAGTAGCCTGTGAAGCACGTTGTGATTTTTTTTTTTTATATCTTGAAAAGCGCTATATAAATAAAGTCCTACTTACTTGCCTACTCTGAGAGGCTTATTGAAACCAAATCCTGCCTCATTTTGACTCATTATGGTCTCATTAGTGCTTGGATTTGATCTCAAATAGCTTCCTGTGACATGGTGCTCCATCTCGTTTTTTTTTTTCTTTTTTTATATACATACATAATCCCCAAATTGTGGCCTGGACTGTTGGAAGTAGTTGCTCTCGAAGGGCGTTGTGACCCCGCTCTGTTTACTGCCGTCTTGTTTGGCGGAGCTGGGAGTTTAATGGATGAGAAGCAAATCCACAAACCGGCTGAATCTGTTTGTTAGCACAATGCAGGGCCCGCTGTGGCTTTTAGCATACAAGACAGCCCGAGTGTAGCTTTTTCACCAAGGTTCTGTCCGTTCTTGTACTTCATTTTATCATATTTTGTTTTTATTTTTGGAAAGAAGTGGCTTATTTGGTGCTTTTCTTGACAAACGGTGGTTGTCCGAATGTCTTCACCTCTCTGGTGGCGACGTGATGCTGTGGCACATTTCTCGGGAATTAACAGTACGTGCCCTTCCTGGACACCCCCGGACGTTGTTCTCAAAACTTCCTAAATGCGACTAAATCTATCACGTTGTGGTTCTAGGCGATCAAGAAAACTGTTCTTTAATCAGTACCAGTAACGGGGAGGTGGGTGCAGAACAACGATCGCTGCGTCATGTTTATTTTTAACACAAGAAGCAGCGGTCAGTCTGCTGATTGGTGAAATAAAAAAATGATTTCAGACAAATTTGTCTTGTTTTTTTTTTTTTCACAGCTTCAGTTCTGTTGATAAATTACTGTCGTGCGGTTAACCGTGAGTCATGCGCAAACACACTCCTACACACACACACACACAACACATACACACACGTCTTCGGGGGTCATTAGAGGCATTAAGTCAAAGTGCTTTTGGTTAACATACAATCAGGTCCATTTCACGTCCAATCTGACCGCCGGCTTTAAGACAGCCGGTCTCCTCTCCGTGTCTCAAAGAGACACCGCATCCACTCAGAGAAGTTGAGGGGGCTTATCTCGTTGGGTGGCGGGCGGTTAAAGAGGGGTGTAGTGCGCTGCGGACTGAAGCCAGCTGAAGGCCTTTTGAGTTTAAGCTCACGGACAGAATCGTTTCTGCAACGCAGCTTGGTAACTCGATGTGACATTTGAAGCCTAAAGGGACTGTTTTTTTTTTTTGTTATATTATTATTTTCTCTCTCTCTCTCTTTATGTTTTCTGCTTCACTGACAGGAGGCCTCTGAGCCAGATGGAGGGAAGCGATTCAATGTACTGTTGCACTTTAAAAACCACAGACTCATACAACTAACACAGCCCTGTAGGAACTTAAAAAGGGGGGAGGGGACGAAGAATGGGAATGTAGCATTTAACCTAAATGAGCAGAATTTCAATTAATGAAATCGTTTTGATGACTTGTGTGAAATTTTCCTCTTGTGGGGAGAATAAAAACAACAACTAATCCTCGGAAGTCATCTTTTGACAGAACTGGCCTCTTTTAAAGCCTCATTTCATTCTCCGACAGAGTGGAACAGTAAGCTGAGAGCTTCACCCCCCCCAGAAGGAGAGGGTGTGGACGGTGCTGGGAGTTGATGGGATGCCTGAGTGAGTCTGGAAGGAGACCAACTCCAGAGAAAGAAAACTGCGTCCAAGTCCGGATCAGCACCACGGACAGCGCCGAGCTACAACCGGAGCCGATGACACATTAGCAAAAAAAAAGAAAAAAAGAAAAATGATGACTGAAGAAAACAGAAACAAATAAACAACAATAATGACAACAACAAAAAAAAAAAAAAAAGAAAAAAAAAAAGAGAGAAATCTTGCCTCCAGCAGCTTTGTTTACCTTATGCACCAGGTCTTCGTCGTAGCTCGGGGCTGGCGGGGTCTTCGCCTGGTTCTCCGTGTTCTCTCCGGAGCCGTAGCCGCTGTCGGGGTTGATCTCCGGATATGCCGTCTTGTAGCACGCCGAGATCGGCTCCATTGACTCCATCCGCTCCATCCCGGACATGCTCTCCCACAGCGCGCCGCTGAAACGACAGATCCGCGGAAAACCCGGAGAGGAGAGGGAGGCAGAAAGATCCGAGAAACTACGCACCGACCAGAACCTCCCCCACGCAGCACCGCGGTCTCAGCGCTCTCCTCCTCCTCCTCCTCCTCCGGGTTCTCCGCGCTCCTAAATAAGCGCCTCCTTGGGAGTGAATCACTGTCTACATCACTTAACATTTAAAAAAAAGAAGGGAAAAGAAAAGAAAAGACGCGTCGTGACGGTTAACACGCACGACGTTTGACGCGGTGTGACACCTGGGCGGAGGATGGAGAGAGCAACACACTGAGTTGGAGATTGTGTGGATGATTTGGACGTTAGCATGAATGGAGGAGTGGAGGCTATGGAAACACGTTTGAGGATTTATTCCGCATAGGGGACGTATTTTCTAAATCAGTAGTTCCTTTGTATTTCGAGGACAACAAAATAACATTGAAAGGGACTCGTGGAACCTGCTGTAATGTTGCTTAACAAAGTGATAAATAATATTACTGGTGAAATAATATTACAGAAAAAAAATATTCCTGGTCCTTAACAATAAATGTGGCAGATAACTTCAGTATTACATCTCCGAGTATGATCTGTTTTTCTCAGTTCTTTAGCTAAAGAACTGTCTTTACCCTGTCCAGTTTTATCAGTGAACGGCATTAGCTCCAGTTCACACTCCGGACCAGATGGTGGCGGTAATGGGAACTGTCAATATTTTTGAAAACCGCCATAAAAAGAAGAACAGCGTCACCGTGTAACCGGGGAGGAGAAGAGATGCTCGTCAGCTTCGCCATTTTATACTCACACAATGCTGTCTTAAAAGTAGAGAGCACTTTGATAATGTGTAGCAGTTTTGGTAATTTCAAGCTGGTGACCTCCTAGTCCGAGTTAGACGACAATACAACAGGAGAAGAACGGGATGGTTGCAAACAGAAGGCTCCCTACAACCAGAGGAGACCAGGAAAAAGACAGACCTCCAATCAACCAATGAGGTCCAAGGAAAGACAGATCTCCAATAAACCAATGAGGTCCGAGGAAAGACAGACCCCAATCAACCAATGAGGTCCGAGTAAATCAACCAATGAGGTCCAAGGAAAGACAGACCCCAATCAACCAATGAGGTCCAAGGAAAGACAGACCTCCAATCACAGGGACATGTTTAACTTTTAGGTTCTCTAATCAGCATTACAGGTATCTTCAAGTAACTGAGCAAATCACCTCTTCATATTTCAACATGGGGTTGAACTAGTTTGACATCTTTGCCCAGTTAGTTGGATAAATAGCTTTATAACACATTTGTTGAATAGTGGTGCCACTTTTGTCAGCTAGCTGTACGTTGTATATATTTTATCCCACAATATATACAACGTACTATATTGTGGGATAATCAAAAAATACTAAAAAAAAAAAAAAAAAAAAAACTCATCAAATGATACTTGTTGTGCATTTCTGAAGTAATTCAAAAGATCTGTGTGATCTGTTGTTTTGATCATTACTATGATGCTTCCCTCTGTCTGTGTGCACTTCCAGCAGCTTCCACTAGAGTTTGCAAAAGACTTCAAAGTACCCGTGTTTTATGTTTTTTTTCCCCCCAGAATGGGAGCAGGAGACTCACCCTCTCTCTCTTCCTCTCTCTCTACACGGCGTTAATAGTTACTCACTGGCTGAGGACAGATAGTTATAAAAAACCCAAACATAAAGACTGTTCCCTTGTAGTCCAAGTGGAAAGCAAGGACTCATTTGAAAGAGAAGTTGATGTATGCAGGGGAGAAAACCCCCGACTGAGTATAGAAACTGAGAATATATCCTATTTTTTATTTTTATTTTTCTAACTTCTGGCTCCAGCAGGGTCTCCTGCCATGGATCCGTTCCTGCTGACTGTCATCTTGGGTTCAGGTAAATCATTTGTCTTTGACTTGTTTCCGCGGACAGGTTTGAACTCTGAGGAGAAAGCAACATCATGTAAGAATTCGCCGGATCGTTTGTGCACAGTTTTAGACCGTCTTGCCGTAAGCTAGAAAACGCCAACGAGACTTGTTTGAGTCTGATCAACGACTTGAACAAGTTTGCGTGTGGATTTGGTTATCTGCCATAAACATTTCTGCATTCAAGCAGTTATTTAAAAAACCAAAAAAATGCAAGAAAAAACAAAAAACAAAAACTGTTGCAGCATCATTTAATTTAATGTAGTTTTTTTGTTGCCTTAGTTTACAGAATTTTGCTCTGAAATTCCTTCAAACCAAGGAAGCAATTTTCTTCCCCACGTTAGACTTTACTGAAAAGTTTGCAAACTCTTAAAGTGAGAAGGTCCAATGCTTCTACAATAAGGAATTTTGTATTTCAATAATATTTTAATATTACAAATATTGCTTTATTGCTGCTTATATTTGCAAAACACACCAGTTTGACTCTGTGGAGGTAAAAGTGATGCACTGTGAAAATGTAAAATATTGCAGTGCAGCCTTTTTTTAATGCCTACCACTTGACAGCGATCTGCAAAGTGTCACTTCCTGCGTGAGACATAACCACAGACTTCCACTGTTCACACGAATCTTTAAAAATAAGTTACAGCCACTTTAAGATGCTTTTCCTTGACCCTGCACGGACCAGCAGTGTGTGGGATGGCGGTTTAATTATCGACCTGCCCGCAAAAACAGATTTGCTCATTACAATACGCAAAAATAACAAAATGAAAGCACTCAAAGTTTAGTATCGGCATATGTGCGATCGAAATGAGACGAATTAACGCAGAGGCACAAAGGCAATGAGCTAAAAAAAAAAAAAAAAAAAAGAACAAACCAAATGCAAACAGCCCAACACCAACATGAGTCTCCAAAAATACTAAAAGAACAGAAACTGATGTGGCAAGACCTGAACAGCAACAATAATAAACAAACTCAGCAGAAAGAAAACAAAAGTGAGAACCAAAACACAAACACACACACACACAAGAGCTGTTTGCACAATGCAGACTGAGAGGTCGTTTTGAAGACGGACGAGAAAAAGGAATAACAACTAATGTTGCCTACGCAATTGACAAAAATCCCAGGAGAATTTTTCTTTCTTGCACCCGATTTCTCCACACAAATAACTGATCTGAAGTGTCATATCATAATATTGGTTAAAAAAAAAAGCTTAATACAAGCCTTTTAATTACACTTTATCTATTATTTATGTGCAGATGTTATTGAGCAAGATTCATATTCATGAAGACTATTTAAAAAGTCTTGTCATTCTCACCTAATGTGACTAAATTACATGGAGGAATATTTTCCCATAAACGTAGAAGCATATAATTCTAATAAGATCTCATAAATTCCAGACCTGTAATCTTTTTAAAGTCTAATAAACTTTAACCAGTTGAAGGGATGAATCATTCTGCCATCTTTAAGAATCCGCAGCGGTGCAGTGAAAAAAAAAAAAAAAAAGTAATTCAAAGCGTTTTTAAAGGGTGACTTTATTCATTTAGCTTCGTGTTTTCAAATATCTTGATCCCATCTGCCTTTGCTGGATAAGGAAAACACAACTCCGACCTCCACCTGCTGCTCCCGGAGTGTTTGCGTCGACACATATTCAGTGCTATTTGAGCTGTGAACATGGTGCAGAAACGAAGCACATAGAACATTAAAAGCCTGACAGGTGAAACCTAAGAAACACAATAATTAGAGTTGGAACAAAGTAGAGTGTCGGCTCCCCCTCGTCCCGTGGTTGAGCCACATTGCTGCTTTCTCCATGTGGATTGTGCTTTCCTCATCTTTCTGTCTTTCCGCTGAAGCCGTTTCATTGCGTTTCTCCTTAACCTCAGGGTCATGTGCAGTCTTCTGTTTAGTGGTTCTGCTGCTGGTGGTGGTGCTCTACAGAAAGGATCTACTTTGCTGCAGACTCAGACCCTACAGGACACAGGAATATGCAGTAAGAATGAACACTGGCTGCACACAAGACTGAGTTTGGTTGTACAATAAGACATAAAGTGAGGGGGGGATTAAAGAGTAAAGAGTAGCGGTTTGATATTGTGGAAATAAGGTTTTAGGGCTGCCCATCATGCTAGCATGCTTTTTAAACATGGTGAAACAGCTGTGCCATATTGTGACTCAGTTTATTGGAGGCAAAATCTAGTACTAAGAGCAAAGTGGTCATAATTGCCTTCATGCAGTAGGATTTCTTTTTTCCAGTTTGCATCGGTGTCAAATGTGAAATGAATATCAACACATTTTTCTTTTAGTTTAAAATATATTTAAAACTATAAGAAATGTAGTTTGAAAGGTAGTTACTAAAGGTTATTAAATAACTTTTATTATAATGAAGGCTATTACGATTCATTGTAATAACCTTGATTTTTTTTCATAAATAGATGTCAGTCGTTACCTTACATATTTTCATATTGCAGTAGTATTTACAAATACACAATTTTTAGTTCTTCCTTATGAGAATGTCATTCAAATCTTTCTTTAGATCCAGAATTTGGACCAAGAGTCCAAGAGTAAAGATTTTTTTTTTTTTTTTTTTTTATCAAAAAATTTAAATCATAGCATATAAGATGTGCAATTCTCTAGCAATTATGGTTAATAAGAGTTGTATTCTATCAGTAAGACTTTTTAAATGTATTACAATATCAGGCACCAGCGTCCAGCACTCCTGAAAACTTAAGAGTAGTGCAAAAAAAAGTATATATATTTAGAGAAAAGGATTAAAAAGAAGCAAGAATTCTGAGTTTAATATCAGAATCCTGACTTTTTTTTTTTCTATTACAATTTTGACTTTAAAGTGAGAATTCTGAGAAATTGTCTTTTTAAAACTGCTTTGGATATTTACAGTGAGAAAAAAAAAATGCATGTGTGTGTGTATGCGTGTGTTTTCGTTCTTATGTATGTAAACCTTTGCTTTCAACTGCACCTAGAGCCCAAATGGGTCTGTTGTATCTAATCTCGCTGTGGGTTTGCACTTCATTCCCAGAATGACCTGCCCCAGTACAGCAGCAGACATTCTCTCATCGGCATCGCCCGCGGTGGGCACAATGCCGCCTTGAATCAGCGAGTGATGGGATCACAGGTAAGAAGTGTCACTTAGGATTCTTAAAAAAACACAAAAACAAGAGTTGAAAATGAAAATGCCTCGTTCGGCTTCTTCTCTAATCGTGCTCGTTCCTCAGCTTCCTGGAACGCTGTTTATAATCGGAAAGCCAAACGACTACCACCTGACGGGCCCGCAGCCACGACTGCCGTCTTACGAAAGCGTGCGGAAGAAGGACCGCCAAAGACAGATCCACAGCATGATTGCTCAGCGCTTTGGCCTGGGCGGCAGCCACGATGAGGTACAGTCCTTCGGTTCTCCACTTTCAAAGAATCAGCGGTCACTTTATTAGGCGCGCCAGTGGGGGAAAAGCCTTTTTATGGAGCGGCTTTAATGCTGCACACATCAGCAACAGGTCTGGTTATTAAGGAGATTCTCTCCCCAGCAGAACTAGCAGTGTGCGTGACACAGTGGAGTCTGTTGTCACCAGGAAATGTGACCACGATAGGAGTGGCTTCAACATAACAGTCCAAATTTGCATTGTCATCCGTAAGGAAATGATTCTAAGAGTGATGGATGGACAGCAGTCAAATATAATCGGATTTAAGTAACTTCGTCGAAGTAAAAATGAAAAACACTGTACGCATTTACGGTTTTACACAAACGGCTGATATGTTGCGGGGTTTTTACACACAAAAATCTCTCAGTTCTACAGAGAATTGTTAAGAGAAAGAGGAAATAATATTTTCTTTGATAGTTCTTTGATAACTATCAAATTTCTTCTTAATGTCAGGACAGACCTCGAGAATTATCACTGGTTAATACTAATACATGCAGGGCCATAACTCTGATTGCACAACACAAGAAGCCTTGAAGCACCACAGTTACAGCCACCCTGGTTAGCTAAAAACAGGAAGCTGAGGCTATGGTGGCTTCCATATCAACTGTCTATGGTCTGCTTTAAAGGAACCAGAGTTCGTTTAATCAGATCGTTCGCTCAGATGTAAAAGCTCATCGGAGCACGCAAACTGAAGCCCGCCTGAAAATGTGTCCTCACTTTCAACTTGAAAATGGATTATGAAGGACACCAAAGAGAACAAGTAAAAACCAAAACAGAAAAAGTGAATTCTCTAGCCCAATCAAACTGACTCTTCCAGATAGCAGAGTCGGAATTTGGCATAAACAACATAACACGATGGAGTCATGCTGTCTTGCGTCAGGTTGGTTGAAATGGCGTGATAGCTTTGTGGGGTTTTTTTTCTTGTAATTCTTAGATTTAGACCCCTTTGCTTAAACCAAAACAGTCTGCCAGAGTATGAACTATGTCCATCCCTCTAAGGCGACAGTGTGGCATCATAATTTGTAAAGTCACAAAGCTCAAATCATTACCACGTGCTTTCTAGGGTAAGATGAATTACGAAAATAAATTTGCTTGATGCAAACACAGCAGTTTTTTTGAAAAAAGTCACGTTCTTCAAAAGTAAGTTTTTTGGTGGTTTTTCGTCTGTATCAAAATTTGTGCATTTTGCAAAACTCCAACGGAAACACTTTTCGCATCGCACGTGTCGCATGATCAACAACCGGATGTCACTGCCGGCGGAAGGGACAGAGAAGACGACAGGAAGTGGTAGGAGGATCGTGGGGCGGCATGTGTTTTAACGACTTACCACGTGAACAAACTTGTAAACGTGTTATTCTAATTGCGTTTCTTATTTAATGTAAACACCACAGTTTTGAAATTGTTTTTTTTTTCCCCGACACTCGTGGAACATCGACACCATCTTGCGCACATTTGCAGTCGAAGTGCAGCTACAGATGGACAGCCAGCGAATCTGCAGCAACTGACCAAAATTTCTTTTTTTTAATTTTTGCTGTGTTGAATGTGTGATATGATAAATTCAGATTGAAGGCAAAATCTACTACTAGGGTCGTGCACCTAATAAAGTGGCCAGTGGTTGTATAACTCATATATTTTTGCTCTGATATTTATTTTTTTTGTCTTATTTCCTTCCAGCCGCCACCAACGTACGAGGAAATATTTTATTCTAATCCACAAGCTTCTCCAACCAACGATCAATCTGTGGACGTCCACCTGTCCATAAACGCCTCACGCTCACGTGAAGAAACACGTGGCACGGCGGCGCAGAGTTAAGCTTCTGTCTCCCTGATGGGCAAAAAAGACGCCCGCTGCCAAGACATTTCCACTGTTTCTGTTAACCGAATGGCCGTTTGAGTCATGCAACGATCAGCAAAGGGGCACAAACCGCTGCTGAAGGTGCCAGGTTTTTCTAAAGTACAATAATTTGAAAAATTCCAGTGCCACAGATTCAGAAAGATTATTCACAATTCAACTAAAAAGAAGCAATTTTATTAGATGAACCAAAAACAAAAAAAGAAAAAGAAAAAAAAAGATCTGCGTCAACCTGTTGCTATACGTGCATATAGAAAATATTTGATTTCATGTGCCTTTTCAGCATTCACTCGTCTTGGTTGCGGCATTAACATTAACCATAGCAAATCTGATGATGAATTTAGCAGTGCATGTTGGATTTTCTCAACTTTGTTTGCAAATTGTTGTTAATAAATGCACTTGGCTTATTTGGCACCTCATCAGCCCGAAGCGCACCAGCACGTCCTCCTCTGAAATGCTAATAAAAACCCAAATGAATGTGTTGCAGTGGACTAAAGTCTTGGCTTAAATCCAACTATGATGCTGTGGAGTGACCTTAAACAGGCCGTTAATGGAAAACCCTCCAGAGTGACTGAACTGAAAGCAATAATGAGTAAACTAAATTCCTGAGCAGTGACTTATTACCAGTTCTTACAAATGCTCTACATCCTAGGAGATGACAAATAGCTAAACTGAGTGTTTTTCACAATACTCAATGTTAGATCACACATACAAATACTGAAAACTCTGTTATTAATTTGCTCTGATATCATAATGCAATGTGCTTCAACTCATGCAGTTTTATGCAATTTTCATCACTGCAACTACATGCTTTTTTTCCCCCCCGTCCACGAGTGTTAAAGTTTCCGAGCTTCTGCTACAGTGCTTCCCCATCAGCTCCTTCAGACTAGCCAGCAACAATTAGCAAACACCTGGTGAAACTGCACATAAGTTGAGCTCATCCTTAGAGCCGCTTCTCAGTGAAACAATGGTAAAAACGCTGTTAAACGGTTAATAGAGGAGTACTGTTGTGGTGACCTCCTGAAGGCGGAGTTTCAGAAAGAGCGGGACTTTTTAAAGAGACAGAGGCCCAATTTTAAGGCTTTAAATTATGAACTCAAATTTTTATTAAGTCATATTTGATATATATAGCATTTTTATAACAACTGAAGGGAACATAGTTACTTGATTGTGCTATGAAATGGCACTAGGGTGCAAAAATAATCTAATCTAATCTGGTCTTTCACCAGGAGTTTATCCAAGAGTTCCTAAATGGTCTAACAGTAACTCACATACTCCAAGGCTGGCTGTAATGTTTAAATATTGGCTTGCTCAGCCCTTTTACTAATGACTGTTTGAATATCAAAAAGCATTTTAAAGGACTTTACTTTACTACTTAAGACAGGTTTCTTTAAGGTAAAACATCAATGGTGCAAGATGAGATGAAAGATGTTCTGTTATCGATCCATTCTTAGGATTCTTAGCGAAGACGCAAAGTGTAAGGAGCTTTGTATCACCTGAGCTGAGTCCAGCTTGATACCAGTAACACCATGAGTTATGTATGTGCCTGTCATAAACTCTGTTGTCAAAGCATGTTGACTTGGGTGTTTAAGGAAATGCACCATGTAAAAAAGCCAGTCTGGTAGGGCCTTGTTTGCCGAAACTGTAACACGGTTGGATTCATTGGTCACTGTTAAAATAGGGAAGGTATGGCAGGACATAGTTACTCTTTAACCGGGGTCAAACATTCACCAAAGGAAACCACAAACCACTCACCGACTGAAGGTAGATACGACGCCTTGCCATGGCAAACATACGGGCCTTTTACATTTTGTCAAGTTGTAACCACAAAGTCCAATGTATGTTACTGGTAAATCATAGGTCTGCTTTGGTTTTCAGGATTTCTGTTTTTTTTTTTTTTTTTACATATAATCTGAAAAGTGTGGCACATATTTGCATGCGTCAATACTTTGTAGAAGCACATATTGCAGCAAAGACAGCTGCAAGTCTTTTTTGGGTGTATCACTACCAGCTTCTTACATAAGGGGAAACAAAAATCTTGTACATTCTCTCCATATTTTTCCACAGATTTTCAATTTGATTTAGCGTCTGAACTTTGGCTATGCCATTCTAGCAAAAGAACACCCACTAATGTAAACCATCCCATTGCAGCTCAGGTTGTATGTTCAGCGTCTTCCTTCTGCTACAAACTGAATTTATACCCCAGTCTCTCGTCAGCCTCTGACAGATTTTCCCCAGGACTGTCGTGTGTTTACCTTAAATTCGTCATCCCGCTAGATTTCATCAGCTTCTTTGGCCTTTGCAGAAGAGAAGGACACCGCCATGTTTCACTGTTGGAATACCGTTTTCAGGGTGATGCGCATGATTAGTTTCGTTTCCTAGTTTCAAGAAATGGTTATTGCGAAACTTTTAACTGGGCCTTCTTGCCACTCATCCGTGAAGGTCATATTTGTGGAGTCCACAACTAGATGTCCGTTTGACTGATTCTCTGACATGAGCCTCGAGTCTCTGCAGCGCCACAAGTTTGCAGTCGTGACCAAACTTTTTCCAATTTCCAGAAAATGGTTTGAACAAAGCTGTCATGTTATAATATAACCAAACCTTGCTTTAAACTTCTAGTTCATTTTAGATTTTCTGTTTCAGACTTTCTGTGTTGCTCCACCATAGAGAAAAAAAAAAAAAACACCTCGATTTTATGGTCATAAAGTGAAAAAGTTCCAAGGCTAAATGATTTTACAAGGCATTGTACCCACAAAAAGGTTTATATTACTTCCAGTCAGAAGAAACACTTTGGCTAAATTTTTAAAAATCTACTTTCAACCTAAATCTGGGCCCACGGAGCTGTACTAAACAGCAAAATGTTAATTTAAAAGAAATTCAGGTTCTCATGTACAGATATTTTCAGTGCTTACTGTGGAACACAAAGTGACCTACAAGTTTCTAGAGAACATGAAAATAATATGTGGGATACTCCTCCAAGCAATCATTCCTTTTTTTTTTTTTTCACTTGACGATGGCATTCAACCTCCCTTCTTTACACCAAGCCTCACCCGCACTCCCTCTGCATACCACTGAATTCAATAACCACTGCTTTTTTCCCCCCCTCCAGCTTCTGGTGAAAGCTTGCTCAGAGATAAAACACCATTTGATCAATCAGCTGTTGCGGTTTTCGCTCAGTTTCTGAAGTAAGTAAAGATTAAAATCTGAAAAACGGCTTCAAACTCTCAACTTTATAAACCCGCTTCCAGTTAGATGTGAAGTGGTGAATGTGTGACACCTGCTGGCCGGTGTGGGGAGTGCAGCTTGTGGAGAACGGCGATATTTGGGTGAAAAATACTGGAAAGAAAAAAAAACAAGAATCAAGAAAAACACACTTAAATCAACATATAATGAGCGAAATACTGATGCAAATAGAAAGACGGTGTGATTTAACAAAAACAGCAGTAAAATTCTAAAAATCGCCACCTCTTGGTCTCTGAATAGGCTGAATATTAATAAAAGTATACTTACAGCATATTTGTTCATAGTTTGCAAACAGTAAAGTGCAGGATAAAGGAAAGAAATGATTATATTGTGAATTAAAGATTGTGCGACACCTGGTGGTCAAATGAAAGAATGAAAAAAAAAAAAAGTTTAAAAAATAAACAGTATAGGTGTTCTTTAAGATTAAACTCCTGACTTTAAGCAACAGCCACCAAAAAAATACCTGCAGTAACTTAAAAAAAAGTCACACCGCCATCCAAAAAAAAAAAAAAAGAAAACGCAAACTCATTCAGCATTAAGACTTTTATTTACTTATAAAACGTTACTACAGAAGATGTCGTCTAGTCTACCTCATGCACAACAATCTGTGATTTTCAGGAACTAGTATAAATACGTTAGTGACAGACTAACTTCATTTTCTTAAACGAGAATTAGTGCTGAATGGAACAGGAAATGTATCAAAGCGTCACTGAAGAAGGGTCTGTTAATCATGTTCAGCTCTATGAGGAGTCAGAATGGAGCTGTCAGTATAATCAGCAGCCAGGCTAAGAGTCAGTTCGGCCCACTGACTTTTCTGTTTTCTGCTGCTCTGCCTAAAAGAAAAATCCGAAGTCCTCGTTGCACTCCGGCTCTTTCAGACCAGGTCCACCAGCTTGAATTTGCCCTCCTGTTTCACTGGCATCACGTTGATGAAGGTCTTGTAGAGCACGGCTCCTTTGGGCAGCTTGGTGATGATGCGGGTGACCTCGGGGTTTCGGGGCGGTGGGATGTAGACCTCCTTGGTGAACCTGACGTGGCCGTCCTCCAGGGCGAAGAGGGTGTTGTTGGTTCCCAGGCCAACCTGCAGGACAATCATAAAACACCAACGATACATCAAAACAACCCCAACTGGATGCAAACTGCATGTCACTGTTACGTTTAATGTCATAATAAACTTATTCCCTGCACAGCATACAATGTTAGAGCAAAACAAGTCGCTGTGACAACAAGGTTTCTATAAGATTTTTAAGGCTAAAGCCCAAGTCAGTTAACTACACATTTGCCAACTTCTACAGCAAGGTTATTGCAGCATACAGTAAATTAATAATTACCTGCTTTATTTAACTGTTAAATCTCTCTCAAGATGAATTAGCATTGAAATTTAATCTCTACATCCCTGGATCGAAAAACACAAGCTTACTCACATGTGCTCCAGGGTGATACCTCAACTTCCTCTGTGTTGCAAGGATGTTCCCAGCGTGTACAAAGTTGCCTTAAAAGAACATAACAAAAATAATGATCGGCACAGTGCTTTGTAGATTATTTCAGAGCTTCCAGAGGTTGTTCAGATGGGGGCAAATATTACCATCCACTTTCTTAAAGCCAAACCTCCGGCCAGGGCTCTTCCCTCCGACGTTTTTTGTGCAGCCTCCGGACTTCTTGGAAGCAAACCTCACCGAGTCCAGCAGATAGGACTCACTGGAAACCAGGAGACCTAAAGCCAACACAACAGAGACGTTTCTGGGCGGCTGAAAGCTACAGACATCGCTGAACTTCTTTTGAGTGACGTTTTAAGTCCAATGTGTTTAACTGACTGTCCCCACGCAGAGGGATAACTAGGTAGGTTAGCAAACAAAACGCTGTGCTAACAGAGAAAAGCTAACACCAGCGAACGGACAATGAACAGAAATGTTCGCTTTTTTTTATTACATTAAAATGCGCGGAAGGTGTTATAATTAACGTTAAGTTGTTTCGTACCTGCTCTGGACTTCAGCATCAAGGACGCCAGCGCCGCCATTTTGAATTGTGCCGTCAATACGCAATATCCTACGCGTCATATCCGTATCCTTCTGCTGCGTTCAGGTACCTTGTACAACGTCCGAAACAGAACTCACTATTATATCAAACGAATGTCCAGATGGTCTTGTGTTCATGCTATCGCATTATTTTATCTGCCCGAGTTACCCCCACCCACTAAATCATTAAATTTGTTGTGACTACTTTGAAATTGTGTGTATAACTCAGAATCTGAATTTGATCTCCATTATAAATTGTAGTGTAACAGGTGCTCCTTTCACAACACGCTCATATGTTAATCATAAACATAATATGAACATTATATATCGTTTTGGCAATTGCTATGTATAAATCACTCAAATAATAACTTTAAATTAATCTAGTTAAGCTAGGTGGAATGCTGTCAATTTGTATCTTTATGATTTTTGTCAGGCAAAAATGATTATAAGACTGGTTGTTTTGTGGGTAATCTTCTCTTCCAAGAAATCAAATGCTTGTCACGAGTAATATTCCTTCTTGTCATGATTAACTGAGGAACTATCTATACATTTATTGTAATAACTCAAATAATGCAAAAGTAATAACTGTCTTTTGTAACACGAGTTACAGCTCAAGTTTTCATAAACACTGGAACAAGTGTCTGTATGTTTGTTTTTTTACTTGATGGGTTCGTTCTTAAAAAAAAAAAAAAACTGCATAAATCGCCAATTTTAAGCAATTTGAGCCAAACAATTTTGATTAAAAGCTCTGTAGTCCGACTGTCCGTGAATGCAACAAAACCCGGGGAAAATCAAACATCGCGTCACGCGCCACCTAGCTCACGATGATGTAAGTAGCTACAAAAACAAATAGCATTTTGTAGTTAGAAGTTTGTTCAGTATGTAGTGAAATCCTCCTGCCGTGGAAGTTGCCAGCGGCGCAGCCACGTCCTGCTATCTGACGTCTGCGTGCGTGACGCCGGCTGCCTTTTTGTCGTGTAAATTGAACTTGGCTTTTCGTGAGTTATCTGTCGTTTGTCTTTCTAAGGAAATGTTTAATGCTGCGCCAAACTCAATTTAAGAAGTAATTTCTTTCTTTAGTGTGAGCTCTTTTTAGGTGCCTGGAATATGTAGCTGGAAGTTAGGAATCCAATTATTTCTGCAGCAACAGATAACGTCACACCAAGAGACTTGTGTAATGTTTCCCCCCTTATCTTCCAACGCCAGAACAGGCTGCTAGCAAAGCTCTGTCTGAAACCAAAATCGTGTTCCCGTTGTTGCCGAATTTACCAGCACACTCAGAACATGTTGGTTGTTTGAGCTATTTGTTTGTTAGGGGATCAATTCACGCTTTTTTCATCTGGTAAACACTAAATGTGACATTTTTTCAAAGAAGTCTGGCGAGGGGTTTAAATCAAAGACAAATAAAACACACTTTCCTAACTGATGATGTTGACGGTTTGTGTTTTCTATCGTCATGTGTAGTGATTCACCTCAACGTGAGGATCTGAGAAGCAGCAGTGACTCAGATGAGGAGCTGCCTGTGTTTGATTTCCTCCAGCCTCGTCCAAGCACCGATGTAGCCTCCCAGAAAGCCCCAAAGAAACCAGAAGCAAACAACTTCAATGGTAAAACTGCTGCCTTCTCCAGTTCGGTTCTCGGCAACGGTGGATCGGCTGATGTCATGATGATAAGCAGCGATTCTGACGACGACGTGCCGTACGTCCCCCTGGCACAGAGGCTGAAACTGAGACAGGACAGCGCTGTCCTCACCGAAAGAAATCCAAAAGACTCTTCAGAGTCAGAGCATCTCCTCACATTGCACAAGGAGAGAAGGTCGACCCCAGAGGAAGCGGATGACCTCCTGCTCAGGCATCTCTCCGCATCCGAGACCGGAGACGAGTCTCCTACCAGGACGAAAGCCACAAAAAGGTCGGCGGAGGAGATCCGGGCCTCCAGGGAGGAGGCTCTGAGGAGACGGCAGGCCAGAGAGAGACAGCAGCAGGACAGGGAGGCGCTCAAGCAGGAACAAGAGAGGCAGAAAGCGGAGAGAAGAGCTCTGGCTGAGGCTGCCAAGGCCCTGAGGCCAGAGGAGTGCATCAAGCATATGGTTGTAGCTGTTGATCCAGGTGAAGGAAGAAAGAAAACTAAAAAAAACAAACAAACAAACAAAAAAAAAAAACTACAGATTTATTAGAAAGCAGCTGAGCTAAGTTATTTTTCTCTTTTGCAGCTCTGTTGCAGCTGGAAGGAGGGGGAACTCTGCTGGCTTCTGTGCAGGCTCTGGGTTGTAGCTGCGCCATAGAGAAACAGCCGCTGCCCCGCAGCGTGACCTGGGCCAGGCAGGCTCCGAGCGCACAGGTTCGCTAAAACTACGCCATTAGAGGAGTTCTGGGTAGAAAATATTTACAGACAAATGTTGTTGTTTTTTTTATCTTAATTTTTTTTGTACACTTTTGATTATGATTACTGCTTTAAATATGCTTTTCATTCAGCAAATGGCCTTGTTTTGAGTCTTTTTTTTTTTTCTCGAGTTACCTATTATTTGATTACTAAAGTAGTTGGCAATTATTTGAATAATCGATTCATCGCGATTAATCGTTTCAGCCCTACAGTCTCAGCTCAGCTTGCAACTTGTCAGAGTACTGCAGCTGTACTGAAGGCTACATCCCATCAAATGGTGACATTTATGTTTCAGTCATCCGTTGTCCATTTTTGAATGAAGTTTATTATTATTATTATTATAATAAATATGCTCCCACTGTTTCAGCAGAACGATGCGGCGCGTGCTCCAGAGCCCCACGTGGTGATGCAGATGACGGTGGAAGACTTCGTCACTCTGATTCACAACTACATCCAAGTGAGTCGGCGTCCGGACTTGCAAATGTCGTTGAGAAATTTCCAAAAAAAAATTTCCGGAAACTTCCAGCTGGAAGTCAAGCAGGAGAATTTTTGAAAATATTCTAAGATTATTACACAAAATAAACCCTTCAAAACAAGCTTTAACATTCTAAACAAGGCCGTAAGCTCATCAGTAGAAACGGTAAATGTCTCCCAAGAGCAGCAATTTTTTTTTTTTTAGATAAGCCTGGGTTCTGTCTGCTTTTATCTGTTTCTGTTTGGAGAAGCTTGACCTGAAACGAGTATCTCCCTTTGCCTGTGTAACCCAGGAGGAGAGGCACAGCGGGCCAGCCTGCAGTCCCACCCTCACATCGTGGGTCCAGGAGCGACAAAGGCGTCACCCCGACAAACGGCTCAGCCTGGCAGTCATGGAGCTGGAGAGCTATTTCAGGTGAGAACGCTTCAGAGAACGAAGGAGTCTCATTAAACCAGAGGCGTGACGGTCATACGATGGTCTTATTCATTCGAACTCGGTGGATTGCTTCAAGGAGATTCACATTTTCTCTGTTTGTCCAGTTTATCGGCCGGTTTTCTATGAACTAAAAGTAGCAGATGGCATTCAGAGTGATCCACCACATTGGAGAATCATTTCGGAGTCAAGCAAAAAGGCACCTAGCACAGAAACGAAAGACAAATGGAAAAATTGTTCACTTATAAGAAACGGATAAAACAATCCTGCCAGTTTTGTGCCGAGGCATTGATGATAACTTTTCTCTAAAAATGTGGTTTAAATTCGCCTAAGCTGTTGTTTCCCTTAGAGTGCAAAAGTTACCGTCTGACTTACAGCCTCAGTTAGCGAGCTGTAAAAGCTAATTTCATTACTTCATTTATTTAGTTTTTTAAAATAATCCGGTATCCAAAATCCATTCTTCAAAAATATTTGTCTGACCTCGGCAAGATTATCCTACACTGAATTGAAATAGCGAAAGACTCACCAAAATGTATATGGATTTGCATTTTAACCTTTTGTAGTAAAACAAAGAACTAAACCTAGCAAGATTTTTTTTTTTTTTTTTTTAGGTCAATCTAATCAAAATTAGATTGAAATGAGTAAAACGGCCAGTGCTAATTTATCAGCAAAAATAGGGTTTTGGACAAGTTTAACTATTTAATGTTAAATAGCCATACCTTTACCTTCAGAAAACTGTAAAACAGCTGAAACACTGACTTCCTTTAAATCTCGACTAAAAACCCACCTGTTTAGAATTGTATTCGAAACGTAATCAATCACGAATTTTATGATGGCACTTGACTTAATGTAATGTTTTGATTGTTGAGTTTATGTTGCATGACTTTGTGTTTGTTATGATGTACAGCACTTTGAAATGCTTTGCTGCTAAAATGCGCTATGCAAATAAAATTTGATTGATTGATTCGGCTTCTAAATCAGCAGCTTTTCATTAGATGCCAACATGTGTTTTCCATCCAAAAGACTTTAGAATTACTAACTACAGTTTAATGATCTACTAGTGAAGTGGCAACTGATTGAAATGTGCCCTGAAATGCATCAAAACTGAAAGCCCCCACTTTTTTTTTTGGTCTGTAAATGCATCACCAAATAACTTTTGACATTAGAGGAGAAAAGAATTAAATAACTAGTTGAGTCTGATGCTTCAATTGTAATCCCTTCATGTAGCTGTTAACATAAAACAAAGGCAAATGAGCTTCTTTATATTCGGATTATTTGAAGAAAATAATTAACAACAGTGGAGGTCAAAAACAGAATCAGCAGGCACCTTTTACGAAAATCAGAAATCGCTGCTGGCTCTTGTTTGGCTACTCGCATCACTACATCAGTGTTACTATGAATGATTTACAGAATGCTGGCTGCTTGGGGTATCCTGTCAATCATAAAAATAAAGCTCACATTGATGTTCTCAGGGCCCGAAAGTCTCAGAGCCAGAAGAGGCTCAGAGCGGCTGTGGCTGGGGAAGAGGCAGGAGGAGGAAAAGAGAAGAAGAAGCGGAGGAACGGTCACGCCGAGAAGCTGCCGGAGGTGTCCAGAGTTGAAGTGGAGGAGGTAGGCTGGTCATCTGCTTCCCTCCAATGGGATATAATAACGATGCATAAATTAAGGCGAGAAGAAAATACTAAAACAGGCTTTTAAAAATTTATCTTGAAAACAAATGCAGCACTAAAAGTCTTAAATAACCCATTTTTAAGATGAGCTCGTCAATGAAGATTTTTTTTTTTTTCCCTTTTGAAGTTGCATGGTTTTGAAGTTTGTTGAGTAGTACCTGCACTGCTTTTGCGTCATCCAGCTATTTACTTATTTATACATTTTTGTCAGTCAGCTGCAGATATCTGTGTTGCTGCACATCATTGCATGGTTTATTACATAACCTGCTCCAGGAAAGAAAAAACAAGTAGACAAAAACAGTAAAAAGAAAGAGCCGAACGCTGGAGTTAATTATGACTTTTAAAGTTTAATACAGTAAAAAAAACCTGCATCCTACAGTGTTTGGTTAAGTTTAATATGTGGTGTTACAATGGACAGGAAAATGCTTTAGTGCAAACCAGTGTATACAGGTAATTATTTTAAATTTGTTATGTAATATATATGAACTTTTATTTATATATATATATATATATATATAAGCCAATATAAAAATTATTTACATTAAATCCTGTAGTAAAAATGTTTATTATTGGCCAGATGTAATATTTCATTTGATGTAATATTTTACATCAAATGAAATCTTAGATGCGTTTTCATTTGATGTAAGACAATTATCAAAAACAGAAATTAAGTGTGTAATTAATCTATATAATGTTTTTCACTTAATGAATTGAGTTACTGAAATAAATTAACTTTTTAATAATACTCTAATTTATATTTCAGTTTGCATGTGTAAATTTTACTCAGTGTTTGGAGAATATACACAATTCAAATATCTCCATCCACATCTTAATTTCTAAAATATCTTGAAGGTATTCAGAGTGTAGTTGTTTCTGTCTACACAAACTATGGCTTAAATTTTTAATTGCTACTACTTAAAAATGGCAATGATTAATGTACAAAGATACATTTCTAGGTATAATTCTGTTTATTTTTCTTACCTGTGTACGATGCTCACCGACAGAGAACTGAACAACAGCAAAGTTAGGTGAGGTGTGGCTCCCTTCTATGCGTTCCACTGTGGATGAATCGATCTTCAGCTCACTGCTAATCTCTGCACTCTGGATGAAGTCCTCTGTCTTTAGGTCCTCCACGCGTTTCAGCTCGCCGTCTGCCAGCTGGATGATGGAACCCTTGATAAAATATGGTGGGAGTGAGGGGGACACCACTGAACTTGAATGAGCTGGAGGAGTGGAAGCTGCAACTAGCCCTGGTGGAGCAGGAACAATGGGGAGATGAAGCTGGGCTTGAACCACTGCACCTGGAGCAGCCACGTGGAACGAGCCACTTTGGGTTTCCACAGTTTCTCCTTTTGGGGCAGTGGCAGCGATGTATGTGTGTGGGAGTGTAGCAGGAAAAGGTGCAGCTTGAGTTGATGATGTAATGTGGGAGGTTACAGGCTCTAGTGTGGGGACCCCACCTCCGCTAACTGGGATGATGACTGGTTGGGTGCCTGGAATGAGCAAGTGTTGCTGTAGGCCGGTGTGGTAGCTGCTCCCACTGCCTCCTGTAATGTAACCAATAAGAGGTTGCTGTGGGTAGATGCTTGTCGAAGGGAGTCCCATTGACAGTGGCTCTGAAGCATTGTGGGTGGTCTGGATAACAGTCTGGGGCGGCAGTGTGCTGACAGCCGCTTTCAGACTGTCTGCACTTAGTGGAGGTGGAAATGTGAAAGAGCAGGTGGTGTTGGATGATGAGGGTGGGCGACTGACAGGCTTACCCATGCTGCCTTTCTCCAGGTGTGTGAGCGTAGAAGCTGTCAGTTTCTCAGGGCTGGCTCTGGGTGGTACCAACTGGTGGTCCCCATGGCTATTAGGTATTAACATGACAGAGGTTCTTAACCCTAGGTGATCATGAGTAGAGTAATCTGACGGCAAAACCAGATGACGAGCCTCAAAGGAAGGCAAGGAGGACCTGTCCTCCCTTGATTTACCTCCCGACTTTAAGAGGCTAGGCTCTGGTGGGAGTCCAAATCTCCTACCCCTCTCCAGCTCCCCGTTATGGAGCTCTCTGTGTCTGGTTCCTTCCTCCTTTCTGCTATAGCCATCTGTATATTTCCCCATTGATTGGTGGTGATGCATGGACTGGGATGGTAGGTGAGTGCCTCCTTGGTGATGAGGTGATGACACAGTCCTTGGTGATGTTGACATTTGAATATGATGGGGAAAAGGATCCGTAGAAGGAGGAGGCATGGAGGTACGTCCCGAGGACGCTCGATGCTGTTCCTGTTTGGTGATCAGCGTCTGAGAAGGTGATGTCTCTGTGTACGATGGTCTCTGTGTGGCTGAAGAGGAGGAGAGAGGGGGAGGCGGAGGAGGAGGTGGGAGTATCTGAGGAGAAATGTAGCTTGTATATGGAGTAGTGTACGATGAAGCGATGAACTGCATATTGGGAGGCAGTTGTGTATAATGAACTGTTCCTCCAATCGTAGATTGAGATAGGGGGGATGTGTACACTGTGGGGAGAGATGATACTAGCCTCAAAGAGGAAGAGGAGGTGGAAGAGTCTGATAAGGTGGAGGGGGATTTATACTGGGGTCCATCAGTTTTGTTGGAGCTATGATGTGCACTAATATTGCTTTCATTTCCACCAGCTGCACTTACATAGCAGGCCGTGTTCTCTGGCCTGTCATGAACAGGTGGTATAGCCGGAGAGCGACTTTCAGGTGGTAATGTACTTGATGTGCCCCTCTTTTTGGGGGGCAGACATTCATTGCTGCGTTCCTGGTTGGACTTCATGCTGATTTCACTTCACGTCTTTGTACTCTCAACTGTACTTGCTGTATTCTTTCTTTAAAATTTATCCAATACAATTTCCTTGCTTGTTTTGAACTTTCACTCTGACTGTCCTCGTCACTTTCCTTCAATCCTTTCTTTTTGTTTTAATGCTTAATTCCTTTTTCAGATCAATTGCCAATAAACCTTTAAAAACTTGCCTCCATTTTACTCCAAACAGCTGACAAACATTGTGCTTCACTGAAATTAGGATTGGAAATGGAGATATGGAAAGTGGTTAATGGGAGGAGTGGGGCGGCCCAATCTGTCCAGGAATCTTTAGAGACTGAGGGCTGAGCCCAATCTGGTATGGGAGAGCGTCACAAGGTTACGCCTGCTGCTGCTGCTGCAGAGGATGATGGGGGGCCGAGTACGTTGTACTTCATGTGGAATCATTTCCCTCCAAAAGAAAGTCTTCCCACACAGAGCGAAAGCCTGTAGAAGAGAAAAAACAGTAAATGGGAGAGGCAAGAAACATAAACACAGGTTGTAGAAATATTCATGCGCCATCGATGCTGCACAAAGGTAAAAGAAGAGGCCCTACATAAAACATTGTTTTGGTGGGTGACTAGGAAGGAGAGACTCAGTACATTGCAAGGCAATGTGGGCATTGAACAATTACAAAACTAAGCTTGTCTATGTTCTTTGCATTTACAGATATTTATATACACTGCATGTTTGAGAATAACTACAATTTTACCTGTGTTATGCAAGTTCAGCACATAATGAAAGAAAACAGTATTTCTATTTATGAAATGTCAGAATATTCTCAGAATGACTTTTGCTTAAAGATTTGATAACCTTTTTGAAATTCAGAAGTTTACAAACACTAGGATCAGTATGCCTTTAAATAACTTGATAAAGCCCAAGTGACATGTCGTGACACTTTGACCTTCTGACGGGTTTTTACAACATTTAAGTTTATTTGAGCCATGCCTGTGCATGAATTCTAAGGTGACAACTCGAGAAGAAATCAGTCAATATATCAACAAGAGAGTTGTGAGCCACTTCAATTCTCTTTCCAAAACAATTTTCATAGACTAAAGGTGCCAAATAATTATATGCAAGTATAAGCAGCGGGGGAATGCTCAGACATCACATTTCTTTAGGAAGGCAAGGAGACGGGTTCTGTGTTTGAGAGATGAACGTGCTTTGGTGAGGAACACTTATATCAACCCCAGAACAAGCCAGGATCTTCTGAAGATCCTGGTTGAAGAGAACAGAAGCTCACTATTTGACACTAAGATCAAAATGGGCTAGAAGCCCAAAGAGGAAAAGGTCATTTCTCTAAAATCAACATAAAAAAGCTAGTTTGAAAATGCTTGCCAGCACAAACACTTCATTGCTGGAGACAAGTTCTGTGGTCTAATGAAACTAAGACTGAGGTTTTTGGTCACAGTAAGTACTGTTACATTTGGCAGGGAAAGAAGGAAACTTGCAAGCCTAAGAACACCATTACAATTATGAAGTACAGGTGTGGCAGCATGATGTTGTACATGTGTTTTGCTGCAGGAGGGACTGTTGCATGATATTGAATCTCTTTCAATATTTAGCATTTAGGAAATAGAGTTAACTTTGGTAGCGCTATTTAATCTAAAACAGGAAAACTTTAATTGAAACTTTAGTTCAGTAAAAAAACAATGTATGCTAATATCAGGTATCAAATTTATATATGATAAAAGTATATTTCTTATCATCCAAAAAAATCCTGTTAGCAAAAGTCTTTGGTAGGTAAAGTGTAGAAAATGAAAACAATAATCCCTGACTCTTTAACAGGCAAATAATACTCTGCTGTGTGCAGAAATGTGCACACCATTTAGTAGTAAATATATTTGTGTGATGTGTGCCATCTGTTAACTATGACTCCCTACTGCTAAAGAAGAGCTTGGTGTGAACTTATAAATAATGTATCAGTACCTCAATAATGCACTCTTATAAATACACTCTCGCTCATACATAACCAGGCACATCACGGCGGTGCATGCAAGTGGTGACACCTGGTCGTAATAATTATGTTCACTCTCTTTTCTTCAAACATAGACCAACTAAACTTACAAGCATTTTAGTGCCATAAGAATAATATGTGCCATGCATATTATCTTGCAAAACAGCTCATGGTAAATTGTCTATTGTAGCACACGCCATGAATCTATATTAAGCACACAACTTAGGAGTCCAAGCATTTCTCCGTTTTATGAGTTCAACTGGTTTCTGGTGTGACTGCACCTTGCACCACCGATAAAGTGAATAAACAGTCTTAAGTAATATTGTGGTGTAAAACAAAGCATATATAGCGGGGGACATACAAATTGTTGCTCAACTAATGAAATGAAAGACTGAACACCATTTTAAATAAATGCAGTGATGAATTAAAATAATAATGATCTAACACTAATTTATTAACAACTATTAACAGTATAATAATTAAGAGTGAAATGCTGTCCAGATTATAATCTTTTTAAAATAATATGTTTTTTTTTTGTTGTCTGCCTTATCTAGAAGACATGGTGAGCCTGTACATCTATTCAAAGTATCTTAAACATAGAAATTAAATACTTGATGTCTGACTTCCATACCTAGAGGGTAATGGAAATATCTATACCCTTCCATGGATACTTATTTAATTCTATTTCTAACCCTAAATAGAATGACATAAAAGAAGGCTAAAGGAGTCATAATGCTTATTATAGGGCAAATTTTAGAAATTATTTTGTCTGGATAACGTTTTGTTTGTCTTCACACATCACATTCACTATTTTTCTGATATCCAGGCAGTTGCAGACCCTTTGTCTGCCAGGTTTTCATCACACTTTGCACTTGTTCTTGGAGGTAATAGTATTTCTCATTCACCAAGAAAACATAATTCCTACAAATCCTTAAGATTAAATGCCTAAAACTGTTGCTAAATCATCATTAAAAAAAAAAAACTTTAAGCCTGATTACATTTTTTTGTTATATTATTACCACATGCATTGAGTTAGTATATCTTCATTAAGTGCGCATGCATAGGATTACTCTACAAGACAACGAATTTCTGGCCTCGAAAGCAGATTTTCTGTATTTTAAGAGCAGTTACAGTTAAATTTTATAACACAGAGTTGAACAATGGAGTAAACATACATGCACACGCATTCATACAAGTGTAAGAGAAGCCAACAAGCATATACACACAGAAAGATAAGCTTTGTTTTATATAAATAAACTCACACTATCAGAATTTCTGTTCAGTCAGGAAGCCATGACTCAAAGGTGTGTTGAATGGTGCTGGTTGAAAGGAGGTGTTTAAATGCTGAGGTATACTTTTCTTTGACTTGCCTTTGTCAGTCCACCTCCACCCCACTCTCCTGCCTCAGCCTGCCCACGTCTCCAGCAATATAATTTCACTCATAATTATCATTTTTTCATCTAATAGTTTGATGTTCTCATTTCCCTCTTCTTATTATATTTGCTTCTTTCTTTTCAGTATCTGTTCGGTATTATTACTCAGTTTCACTCTGGGTTGATCTACTTTCACGAGTAAAAAAAAAAAAAAAAAAACTGTGTCCAACAGGCTGATGATTTCTAATTAAAAATCAAATAAGTAAAACTTTGCATGCATCAGATGAGAGATTTTTCTGACGTCATAGAAGCAGTAAGTACAGATTTATTCACACTGCAGTTTGTGGGAAGTGTAGCACTTTTTTCTTTGCCAAGCAAAAAAGACTGGTCAACACATGCATGCAAACCTCTTGGTAAACTAAAATAAATAATATCAAACATGGATTATTTAAACAGCTGCAAAACAAAACAATATAAAATCATAAAAATGTTGAAATCATAAGCATTCAAAGCTTGAAAGAAAATATTTTCTCTAGTCTTATCAAGCAAAAAGTCAGTGAAACATCATTTACCTTTACCCAGTCTTCAGTAAAACTGTGTTTTAAGGTGGGAAAAAGGTCCAGGTCAACTTGACACTGTATGGAAAAGTAATCCTTCAAGTTAAATCATGAATTACCTATGATAAAAACCAAAAAACCTAAAGCTATTTTACTAGCTACTGCTCTGTCAGTTATCAGTCAGTTTTAGCCTAACAAAATGTAGGCTAAAAAGTTCTCAAAAGAAACATGTGATGCACACCATGCATCAAGAACTGATGAGAAAATAAATTAGATATATCTGTCTCAAAAAGGTTATTAATTAATTTATTTGCTTCAGGACTCCAGTCAACGATGGTCCAGCCATTATCCACCAATGAAAAAATATGGAACAGTGGTCAAGGGTGGCCAGCCTACCAAAATTACTTCAAAAGAATGTGGGGAACTAATGCACAAGGTCACAAAAAACCCAGAACATCAGCTAAAGTTGTCAATCTTTCCTTCAACAATAACAAAGAGCTTGAGCAAAGATGGCAACCTCATTTGAGGTTAGACCTCGAGTGAAAAAAAAAATCAACACTATTGACCAAAAAGAAACTAACACAGCATTTCAGAGAAAAAAAATATCATATTGGAAGTCAAGCTGTAGAAGTTTTACAGTCTGGGGCTTCTAGACCAGAACAACTAGCAGCTGATGGATCATGAATTTTTCCCTCCACTAAAAATTCCTCAAAAATAATTTCCAGTAATCATTTGTAACCTTAAGCTCAAACCTCAAGCTGAAGTTACACAGCTGGACAATTATCTAAAGCACAGAAGAAGATACTTCTCTGACATATTTGTCTGATGATCTGATAGATTTGTGATAATATTTAAATCACCATAGCTGTACAGCATTGGAAATTTACAACAGGACTCTTCATATAATCCTCAGTGTACAGCTTTACATTCTGCAAATGTCTACAAGCAATTGAAAATAACAAAACAGTTGCACGGTTAAAAATAAGCAGCTGAAACATATTAGTGAAGCTAGTGATTGGAAGTGTTGATATACGTAGAGAAAAACAAAAGGAAATACCATAATACCACCTACGATTGTTGAGCAAAGACAGCAGTGAGTAAAATAAGGGACCATCTCATGATGGTAAAGAAAGAGAGCTGAGCAGAGAAAAGCTGAAGGTGCATGGAAAGCAGAGAAAGCTTCAGTTCAGCTGACCTACATTGCAAAAGGAGAGAGTACTTCTGCAGTGAAACTGACACTTAAACACAGATTCGCTGAAAAGCTAAGTCACCTGCAAGTCGCTGATCTTGCAGCGTGTGTGAGGCTGTGCATTAATGTGCAGATATCATATGACGCGTAACCCAAGCTGAATGCCCTCCATGTGCTTCAGACTCTCGTACTCTCACTCACAAACACAGGACTCAACTTTACAAAATCTCGTGAGAGTGTGCGCTCTGGGAAGCTTGTGGCAAATTAAAAGCCTTCATGCAATTGTGTTTATTGTGGTAAGTGACATAAACACATATTAGACAGGGGTAAAAAAATGTAAGGGGATTTCCAGTGTCTTGCCAAAGTATTCATACCCCTTAGACTCTCTTTTGTTTTGTCACATTACCACAAATTTCTGTGATTTTCAAACCGATTGCCTTCAGAAGTCAATAAGTAAATATAGTACGGTGTAAAGTGTAAAGTAATCCCAGTATAAACCCAGCTGTTCTGTGAAGATATCAAAGGTTTAGTTACTGAACCAACAGCATCATGAAGACCAAGGAATATCAGATAGGTCAGGGAGAAGTCATAGCAGAGTTAGATTACAAAACAATATACCAAAAACATTGATCGGCACTGATCAATCCATCATCCATCATTATAAAGAGTGTGGATCAGGAGTAAACCAACTAATACATGGCTGTTATTCTAAACTGAAACAAGGAAAGGGAGAGCATTTTTCATAAAGAATGGATCTTGTGGTACGCTACAAGTAATGTGTAAACAAGACAAACAGCTGAAAAAAGGAGATTGGCTAAATGAAACGAAGGTTGAGCTTTACCCAAAACCCAACATCGCCACAGTGAAACATGGTAATGAGAGCATCAAGCCGGTCAAAGCTGATAAAACAGATTGAGCTATCTGGAAGCGAACCTGCCAGAGAATGTAAGGCACTTGAGACTGGGGTGGAGGTTCACCTTGACCCCCAACAATGAAGCCACAAAGGAATTGTCAAAAAATATCCATGTGCTAGAAAGATCCAGTGAAAGCCCAGACCAAAAATCCAATTGGAAATGTGTGGCAAGACTTCACTGATGTTTATAGTTACTCTTTCCAATCTGAATGAGCTATTTTATAAAGAACAAGAATAAATTTCAGTCTCAAGATGTGCAAAGCTGGAAGAAAGAGTAAAACTTGTCAATGCTACGATTACCTTTGTACAGCACAACATCTTGACATTGACAGGATAACTTGTTTTTACACTTGTTTTTATCCAACATGTAGCTATTTCATGTAAACACTTATCTATAAATGAAAGCAGAAAGCATCGTAGATTATAGCCTACATATATGTGAATCTGATGCTGCATGTGCATGACTGCCCAGTCATAATCATAATCACTATCAAACGGATAAGTTCAACGTGATGTGTTATCTCACAGCTAAATATAGTTCAGCCACAGAAGTGTTGCTGCAAGCTAACACTTCGCTCTCTCTCAACTTCTGCTTTTTCATCTACACCTCCTTTTTGTCTGTAGATTTTCATTAGTGGCGGTGTGGAGTTGCATCACAGTGAGCCTGCAAATTACAAACAGACTATGAACTTTGACATGGCTGACACTTTACTCACTGTCATTCTGCTGCTGATGACACACACCTACACACAAAGAGCACATACACAAAAATAGCGAGAGTAATGGAAGTTCAACTGTAGACTTGACAGATGAAGCTGGCAAAGGAGATAAAGCAGCGGCTGAAGGAAAGAGCAGTCAGAGAGAGAAAGCGAGTTCTAAAACGAGAGATGAGGATAAATGCATGACTGAGAAAAAGGGAGAGTAAGTTTCAGAAAACAAACTCTTGGGCAGTGTTGCATGACTTGCACTTTCTCACCCCTCAGCAGCCCCGAGGTTGGCTGGGTGGACAGAGAGGGTGAAGGGGTAGTAGAGCAGTAGCAGGGAGGAAAAAATGCTTTTGGACAGCAGACAAAGAAGCAAAGACAAACAAGCACTATCAGAAGAAAAACTAGGGCAGATGCAGTATGCATTTACACATGACACAGTGATAAAAGAGCTCAAGCATTCAGGTCTCACGCACCCACATTATGACTCTCTGCTGTCCCACGCATGCTCTTCATTCACAGCAAGCGCAAAACTGAGAGAAGTCTACTTACCAGGGGAGCAGGAGTAGCCCACTTCTGCAGCATGCTTTCTCTCCCCCTCTCATTCTTTTGCTCCCTTGACTCCAGTCCTCTCCTGCTTTGCCGTGTCCTTCGCAAAGCAAAGCAACCAAAATCTTTCCCTGCCTCCCTCCACCCCTCCCTCTTCAAGCGGAAAATCCTAAGTAGACCCAGGGCACTTGTGCCACAAACTGCACTTGGTTTTTCTCACCCCTCGAAACGCACCGCAGACACTCATGCTCAGCCGGCAGCTCTCTCCTAAATCTCAACAGCGAGGCAGGAAGCTCCCCTCACATCCACCGACATGCAGGTGATCACACACGCTCACATACCAATTGGTAGCACACAGTTGCGCACACCCACAGGGAGGGAGTCCCGCATGCAGAGCTCCAACGTGTATTATGCAAGAGGTTGAATGCGAGCCAGTGCTCTCACACTGTCTGCCCTGCACAAACACATACACCCCTACACACACTCTCATATGGGCCCCTCCTACCATTTGCTCGTCCAACTTCATCAGGTATTCATTCAAAAAACACACACGAGCCAGCTGGCTGCACGCCCAGAGAGCGCTTACAAGCAGAGAAAGAGAACACGAGAGGGGGTGGGAGGGTGTTACAGTGAGAAGGGCAGAGTGAGGGACTGTGGGGGAGGTAAAGGGGTGAGGGAGGGAGGAGAGGAGATTACAGAGACAGAAACACAGAGAGGACATGAAAGTCTGCATGGAGTGTAAAAAAAACCCAATATATTATTATCTAAAGCTACAAATGTGAACTGTTTTTATTTAATAATATTATTATTACTCTCTTGACAAATTCGGAGAAATTTTGACTCTTTGCAAAACAATACAACACATCTTCACAATATCCGTGCCTAATTCAAAAAAAAGCACCAGAAGATGACATTTACACACTCAAATAAATACACTTATGATCCATTACTAATGGAAGGAAATAATATGAAACTCAGGAATGAGCAAAATTGCTTTTCTCCTGCTGCTAATAAAGTCAGTTTTTCAGCCACTTTCAATGTGACTGTAATACCAGCTTTTGGCCACTAGATGGTATGCCTTGTTGCAAGTATGCAGCAATCTATTTCTGCATTTTAGCTGACCTAGTTAAAAGACAATTGAGGAATAAATATAGATGAAATGTGTTCCTCAGAGCTAAGAGATGTTGGATCCATACAGACGGAATGAGCATGCACTCACACATATATAAACAACCAAATGCACCAAGATGAAATAATTCCCTTAAGGGTCCAAACAAGCACTAAAATGACATCCTGTTTGTGTTGATTGGTCTTCCTGTTGGAATGTTATCACTCCGTGTCCAACTCTAAGTTTCCATGGTGGGTTTAACTGAACAAAGACCGGAATTTTGTTTTAAGACTTTTTCTTTTTAAATATTCTTGAGAGCTATTACAGTTTTTCAATGATCAGCTACTAAAGCAAAAATATGAGCAATGTAATATTTACTTATTTAACACTGTAACTAAAGAAGCACTGCTGTTTAAAATGTAGCTTCACGATCAAAGTAAATTCCTACAAACAGAATTGTGACACATTTTCACGTTAAATTTCCTTACAAGGCCCTCCTTTTCAGACTTCTTTTTTTGTATTCCAGTTTTTATATTAATTTTTATGTGATTTTAAGCATAAATACAAAATTTTATTATTAATATTTTCTAACACTGTCAGACTTTAAATACTGTGTCTGCTTAAAGCAAAGGCTGGATGAAAGGACAGACAGACAGAACAAAACCAGATAATACTTAAAATCAAATTCTAGCTGCATCTAGAAAAAATACCCAAATGTTAAAGAAACTGTTATTTAATATGCATAATTTGCTTTATTAAATCCTACTTTAGTTATAGTATCCTAATATTTTGGCATTATAGAAAATAACAACCTAAATGTGTGTGCACACCAAAAAACTTAAATCGTAAAGTTCTAGATTAATTATCATTTTAAAAACAAGGAAAAGACTAAAACCTCAACCACCAGCCAGAGTTGCTTCATTTTGCCAATGAATAAAGTACAGCAAAACACATCTGCTGTCTTTGCAGGCACTTATTTATACATTTATCAGAAATCATTTGCAAGGTTTGGTTTTTAGTCTCCCAGTACATGGAAACACTTTGAAGGGTTCGATAATGTTAGTTTTATGTTTACAACTGAGCTGTCAGCAAGCAAATTCACAGCTTTTAGACAACAGTGACATTAAATCAGTCATTAATAATTATCTTTACAAATGTGAGCTGAACTCACATGGAGATAATTGAAATTTAAATACAGCTGTCATTCTGAGGTAAAGCTGTATTTGTTGCTTGTCTGTTTTTTCACCCCAAAACTTCTGACATAAGGCGACATAAGATCTAATGCAGAACTGGAATATGAACAGAAGACCAACATAATAACATTTTAGTACAGCTTTAATTTAGTCAAACATGAAAACAACCATGGCAAAAATATTCTCAAAGCAAAAAGTCCTCTTTGGACACAGTTTACATAAAGTTATATTGCACTGAATCCAGTTCACTACAGTAAAGTACTTGATCTCATTTACTGCTCCTGAATATTCTTAGACACTGTTTGATATTTTGGCTCCTTTATTTTTGTGCACAAATACCTAATGTGCATAAATGAATCTATGTGGAAATAATTAGAACAAATGTTAAGTTTGCTTGAAAAATCAACACGGCTCACAGCATTTCTGTCTCAGTCTTGTTCCTTGCTGCAGAGCAGAATACAGTCTCAGTTACAGCCAGTCACTAAGGAAACTGATGAAAAGCTTCTATATATACACACACCCGTATACATATCACAGACTCCTCTGCTGTCTCTGCTCTCTCTCTCTTTCTCACACACATATACACACGCACACACAATCTTGACTGTCTCCCACGCAAACTTCACACACGCTGTGATTATGACAACAGCAACCCTCGCCTTCCTACACACTCTTAACCAATCTATCCCCCCTCCTCTCCGTTGCTGTCGGTGAAAGTCTCAGCTCTCTTGTTTTCCACGTCTTTCCATCTGTCTCTCTGTGCATGTGTGACTGTGTGTGTGTAATCAGAAGCTTGTAAAACAGCAGGTGTAGAGCCATCTATTGGTCACATACCAAATACACATACAAAGAAGCTTTTTGTAAAACAGTTATGTAGTTTATACACGTATATTAAAACTAAACATGAAATAAAAACTTTCCATCTTCTGAACCATATTAACATGCACAACAAGCACTCTGCTTCTGTCACCCCTTGATCTCCTTCTCCCTCAGAAACCCTCTGTGTTAACTCGTGTGCTATATTTCAGCCAGAGCCACAGCCCATTCACAAAACCACTAATCCACACACTGTTAGATCTCTCAGAGTCACACACACAAAGAAGCGTGCATGTATGTCTGCAGGATTAGGGAGGGCCTGCAATGGATGGACAAATCACTGCTAACTCCTCTTCTAATCCTTCTAAGTACACACAAGCACAAATGCACACGAGTAGCTAGGCAAACATGGATTCTTCTCTGAACATGCACGCGCGCGAACTTAAACTCATTCATTTTTTTTTCTTCAGCAGGCATGTATTTGCACACACACCCATCACACAAAAACAAACAAATGAAAAAAACAAAACAAAACAAAGATCCATCCAGAACCAGGCATAAGGGTATAAAACACCCAGACAAAAATTTCAAAGACAATACATAATCCTGCTTAAGGAATGAGGGTTGGTGTACTGAAGTGAACAAGAGAAAAGTGTATGAAGGGAACAGAGTGAAGGGACAGAAGACGGTACAGATTAGAGAGAGAAAATTACAGAGAAATGTAATTAGTTCATTCTACCCAGAGAATTACAGCTGTTTCAATTCACAAAACATTCTACTGTAATTATTAAAATGTCAACCATTTCAAAAGAAAATGCAGATCATTTTTGAAACTAAGCTCAAATAAAACAATAGTGACATTTTAAAGTGATATGATTTATTTGTGCAAGTTAAAAAGGAGTGAATCACTTGTCTAGTCACTTCTGAGCCTGAAGCAGCTTGTAGACAGAGCTTCACTGACTGGATGGATGAATTTCTAGTTTTCTTTTAGGGTTGATCTGCTGATTCTCATTCAGCTGACTCTGATTTATCTTTTGTAAGGACCATAAGACATAAAAGACAAAAATGTGCAGAGAGTTATTTGATAGAGGTTGTCATTTGGAAACCAAATGAAAATTAGGAAATTACATGATTATCTCAGTTTTTGCCACAAAATAAAGAAAAACTAATGTCCCCAATCTTTATCAGAAATGTTTTAAACTTTAAAAAATGAATCATGCTGTTAATAAATGAGTTTGTCAAGTGAAAAGGGTGTGTGTTCTTAATTTTACTGGACTTAATGCTTAGGGAAGATGAAATTGGGACATAAAAGGTAATAAAACATATACATAAAGCTGTGTGTAAAGCAACCCTGACGTACATTATAATTTGTGTCCTATTAGACATGTCCTGTAGTCTTTCAAACTGTTGTTGTTCAGTTTATTATTTAAATTATTTAAGCTTTCTTATTCATAAAGATCTTCTACAAATGTTGCACCATTGACCCAATATCAACATTCCCTGTTCCCATAACATGCCATGCAGACTCCCAGTCTACTCTGATAAAAATACAAACAACCCAGCATGCAAAATATTTGTTGGACCCATTTTCTATTTAATTCAGTTAATAATTACTTAACCACTTAGACCTCATTATAGGCTGTGTCAAGATCATCATACTTGTATAATAGCAGATTGAGTCTTTTCCCTCTCTAAGCGTTCTGGCGGTCAGTAGAGCTTGCTGGATGTATTTTATCTTCCGGAGGTAACCCAGCTCAGATGATGAGTCAGATCATTTCAGTACTGAATCGGTTCGCAGACAGGTTGACAGGTGTGAGATGGGTGACTCTGGAGGTTTGCGAGGAGCACAGTGCTAAACATAACAGCTCAGGTGACAAATTTTAACACAGACACACTACCGCACACTAAAGCTGCTAGTATAGCTTGTCATCATGTACACTGTTTATTTTTTCCTTTTCTGACAGAATGAAGGAACAAGAGCACACATTGCTTTTGCAGCCATTCATGCCTAATATAAGCATAGGGCATTTGCTTAAGATGAACTCCACAGCAAGTAACAGCGATGGGCAGACAGACTGGCAGTAAGTGGCATGAACAGGCATGGCAGTATGTATTGTGTGGATGAAGGAGAGCTGAGTGACTGCTCAGCATGTGTTCTTGTGTGTGAATAATGTTCTCTACTTTTTCAAAGTCACATTGACAAAAGCATAAGACAGGCAGAACATGTTTGTTCAAGCACTCCGGTCTCAAAAAGCACAGCCAGCAGTCGTCAACATCAGCAAGGGACATATTACTTTAAGGCCAACTCTAGAGAGCATGCAACCATCATCCAAACTAATTTCAAACCCCGCACAATAGCCACACAGTACAGAACAGAATGCTGCATGATGAACACAACTCAAACTCATATATGTAGTACATGTGTGTTGTTTTTTAAAATCTGACCAGCTCTCTCAGTTCAGGTAGAAAGAAGAAGGGATTTCTCCAAAACATAGCTTTTGCAAAGAAAAACAGAAATAATTTATTCCAAATTCGAACTATATCAATCTGTGTGGGGCATTCCAAAATTAGATTTGTCACGCAAAGTAGTTGATCTCTAATGGCGCAATTAAGCATTCAGGCTTGCAGGCGCACTGCAAATGTCAGATTTGATAGATTACGTCCCCATTCCTACCTTCAGAGTTTATCTATTAAACTAGTCAATATACCACTTTTTTTTCTTAATGTTAAATTAGAGATACGTCTGTCTGGCTCAGAAAACAGGAACTACTAAAAATAATCAGGAGCATATCCTTCACCAGGAGTTCTTCATAATAAATGCAACCAATACAGCATAAGTGACAGACCATCATTGTGAATAATATGCACGCAACTGAACATATAATGGAAAACAACTAAATACTGAAATATCCAGTGAGGATGTAAAACAATCAAAAATCTTCCACCTCACAAAGATGAAGTGCATTTTCATGGAAAAGTGCTGTAACTTTTTCATCGTCCGTCAAATTAGGACTAAATTCTACAACCAGAAGTTTGCATGTTGGAGAAAATGTGAAATGATTAATTTTAAACATATCATGTATTATGGATATGTCAGGAAGGGTCAGGAGAAAAGTCAGAGATACAGAGAACTGCTGATTGTCAAACAACTTTACCTGAAAGACAACATTAAGACTTTAACAACTTGTCCAAGTGCTAAAACAAACTAGACTCAGCAGCACCTGTTCTGCAGACATGGAGCCAAAATTTCAGAAAACTTCAAAGATAATACTCCAAACTCAATCCAATTTATATAGATTAAATGCATTTCTACCAAATACTAAGGAAATGTATGTGAACATCTCAATCAGAATGACCAGTGAGCTCTACTGCTGTCCACTATTTTAGATATTGAGGTGGAAGAGAAGGAAAAAAAGAGGTGAGAAGTGTATAGAAAAGAGGACAGAGGGGTAGAATCAGGATAAAGGTACAAGTAAATTAAGCCAATGATGATGTCATTGTGTAGTAGCAAGAAAGAGATAGACAGCCTAAAGAAAGACAGACAGGAGAGGTCTATTAGCTAATACAACTCATGCAGACAGCCTCCTACTGCTTAGGATATTGATTCGAGGATATTGTGCTGAATGCTGTGTGAGTGAGTGATGGTTAAACCCTGGCTTTGGGCCTCAAGGCATAATATAGTACTACAACAGCTCCCTCTTTGCACAACGCACTTGGCCTTTCTCCCCTTAGTGTGTGTGCATGTGTGCGTGTATTTATTCACATATATGAAAATTATTGAGAGGAGACAAGGATACATAAAAAACATTTCAATGTTTGTTGTTTGAACAGTTATACAATATAAAAATGGCATGGTAAAATAATCATTTTTATTAGAAAACGTATAGATTGCGGTTCAGAACAAATAAGCAAACATGATGACCTCTTAAATAAAAAAATAAAAAAATAGGGTTGTGTGTGTTTCAAGAGGACAGCATAATGGAATGCTTTAGTTCAAGATTTGCTAGCAGCACTTTTCCCATACGCCTTGGAGCCAAGACTTCCCCGGCTGGCCAAGGATACTACTAACTCTCTTTCTCTCTCTCTCAAAGGCACTCACACTTCTTACTGTTTGAGCGGCACAAAAAAAGCAGCTTGAAGTGTGAAGAACAGTCTTGCTCACTTAAAGGAGCACAGTCAAAGGGAAAAATAATAAAATTAGAACAAAAAAAGAAAATGTATTTTTGTGGTAGCAGTGCTTCTAGGCAGTAAACCTTGCGCCATTGGAAAAGGATTGTGAAAGGATTGTAAGAAAAATGCATTTGTGGGTTGCGTACCACAATTGAGTATGTGAGTTGCACCATGAAAATTCTGCAAAATGTTCTCTGTCAATGGCAAACAGCTTTTGGTGGTGGTAGTGTGATGGTGTGGGATCCAGTCTTCCAGTCATCAATGGAGGTCATGTCAAAGCAGATCGATGTCAACATGAGATTATATGACTGGCAGCAATCCCTTATGTCCACTCTTAAGAATCAGGACGTCACTTGTCACCCCCACATAGGGGGGCTTATCAAAGAATTACTCCAGAATGTGGATGTAAGGTCTGTTATTAATTTTGATCTCAGCCTCATTGGTCACTTGCAGGATCAGCTTGGATGTGCTATTCTTGTCATAGTTACCAACACAATCACATTGGCTAACTTTACACAATGAATGGTTGAGAAATGGGTTGCTATCCCACATCAGTGTTTGACCAAGTTGATGGATAGAATGAGGTGGTTGTGATGGCATAAAATTTTTCTGTGCAATCCTCAGCCCTTGTTTGTTAAATGTGTACATTCATAAATTGCTAACATGTCTTGTTTCTTCTAAGACAACAACAAACAAGAGTTAATAGCATAATAGCATAGCTATGAGAGAAAGAATTTTGCAAGTTTTTTATGGGAGAAACTCACAATAAACTGTGCTTCTCAACCCATCAATGCATTGTCCTCATAAACGTTGCAACATTTTGAGGAAATAATAGGTTGACATACAAGAAACTAGATACAGAAAAAGCCCCATGGAACAGAAACCAAATCATTCTTATAACCAACTTTTCAAGAATGAGTTGGCCAGAAAAAATTTCTTTACAACATTAAAAGTGCCGCATCGAAACACACAAGGAAATGAGCAATCATTAGAAAAAATTATTATTTCATAAGTTTGAGACTGTTTTTTTATGAAAGTCCTACCTGGAAAAATCCTATAGTAATGGCTCCCAGTTGTCTCTTTGGATTGCCACAATCTATTGGTAACTAAATTTTGGAAGGATTTCTAGTCAATGTATAAAATGATTACTCACAGAGTTGGAAAAACTATTTCCATTGCACAAAACGAACAGTGCAGAATGTTTTCCATGATAATTTTTTTGAATTTCCCCTCAAAGCAACTAAGAAAGCAGCTTTTCAAGAGTTAAATATGAAAATAAACAAAAAATAATACAGAAAATCATTGCAATGTAAGGCTCCTCTTTTAGAAAGGAAATCTGGAGCAGTTGACATAATTTTCTGAACATCTACTGAATTTTTGTATCCACAAAAATATTAAATAATAAAGCACAGAAACAGATCATTTCAAAAGCTATAAAAAAGTGCCACAATCTTAACTAAAATAGTTGTTCATAAGTTGATTTTCATGGCTCACTTGAAAAAAAGCATGGGTTCATATCCTTGACCTTACATGTGCTCAGCTGAAACGTCTGTTAGATAATCGCCAGCAGCTCCAAAGCTGCTACACTCTGCAACTGACCCTGCAATCTTAAGTCTCAGTGGAGACAAGGAGTGAGAACGTCTTCCCTTGAGATTGGCATTTCTTCAAAAATAATAATGTAAGCAGTTCAAATGCAGAATTCATAGTACTTTGTGGATTTCCAGGTATTTTGAGAATAAAATTGTTTCTATAGTTAGCATTTCATGGATTCTTTCAGGCTAACTGTCTCTGAGCAAACTTGGTTTCAAATGATCTAAAGATTTATCTCCTCCAATCACAGTGAATGCAGTAAACAAATCTTGTTATCTTCATTAGCTGAGTCTCACTGGCTTAATTTGAGCATCTGAATGAGTCCTTCTTATCTATCTCACTAACGTCAAAGAGCAGCTGACTGAATAAGTGATATATCATATTGTTTTGGTCAACTAATTATGCTGCATAACAGATAATGAAGATTAGACAAGTAAGCCACTTACTATAAGAGTTCAATTATACTGGTAATGTGCTGTGGTTCAAAGCTTTAATAAAGAAACAAAATTGAGATTATGAGGTGCCACTCCATTAAAATCTCAAACTCACTTTACTTGACATTCATCTGTGCAGTTGCCAGTTTGACGGGTTTATCAGTAGAACTGGGCCCCTGGCAATGCAGAACACAAGGCTGGAAAGTCCTTGATGCCAGAGCTAATAACATCAGATTAAACATGACAGTCAGACTTACAGCTTTTAGACTGGAACAGCAGTGTGACAGCAGTTTGTCTGTAATGACTCAGCGGTGAGCCTTGTCTTATAGCTAGAGACACAACTTGACCTGCAGCTAACTTATCCATATCTCAAGAGGAACTGCTTAAGAACACAAGTAGCTGAATATTCAAGATGCCAAATGTTACCATTCTCACCTCATTCAACACAACTGCTCCAGACGTCCTGGTTTGTCAGCAGGCAGCAAAGGCCATAGAGAGGTTTCCAGACTATATCCCACAACAAAGAACGTGGACTGAGGGACTCAGCACTCCCTGGAAAATAAAAACATCAGATGTTAAACTAAACATGTGAATAAAACTACTTTCATATCAGTGACGTGAGGTTTTAAACCTTTGATGACAAAATACATAACAATGTAAGCCTAAGAAACAAACAAACAAACAAAAAAAACAACACATTGAAGAATGACGACTTTGTAGAGAAAGCTCAGGATGTATCTGTAAGTCTGCTAGTGAGAGCCACAAATTGCAAAGCTGTTATTATCCACCATAAAGTGTGAATTTTAACACTTCCTTCAAAAAACATTTCAAGCAAAAAGCCTTGAGTAAAAAATAAATTGTCTGCATTAACCTATTCTCATCACGACACAGCACATCTTGAATAAGGAAAGATTGTTGTACATCTATATACAGACAGCAATGGTTTGAGGAATTATAGGTAATTTAACATGGACTCATAACATAACCCTTACCCAACATTGCAGTTAAAGAATAAGGATGATTTTTCTGTTCATAAAAGTTAGTATATTATGTTGTTTCCATTTTCTACAAAAGACTAGCAAAGAAGATTTGTGGTCACAACACCAAAAGAGAAATATTTATGCTGCACTGCTTAAAATTTAAGATAACATTATATTAATGTTGGTGATGTTTTTTTCAGTAGAAGGAAATGAAGCTGAGAAAAGTGTCATATTCTAAAAAAAATAAAAATAAAAAATAAGAGAGGGAGGAAAAAAAAAATCACCCCTAGTGTTTCATCGGTCATTCTTCAGACAAACACTGCTTATGGAGGAGTGATTGAAGATAAAGATGTTTAACTTTGTGACTTTTACATTATTAACAAAGAGCTACTGACAGTACTCAAACTATAAGAGCAAGATGTGATCAGAGGAATAACGTTACAACGATGTTCCTAAAGCAAAGCTTTAAAATTGTAAGAGAGTACAATGGTGTGCTCTTGATGTCTCCATCATGATGTCACCATCAAACATGGTTTCCAAAAATTGCTTAAAAACCAGTGTTAGTGTAAGTAAACTTCTGAATTTGGAGAAAACTTTTCCACTCAAAAGCAAATAGAAATGATTCTGAAAAAGGATAGAGTTAATGGAGAAAAAGAAAGTTGTTTCATCTTTTCGCATAATGTAAGAAACTGCATCTTCTGATAATTACCCTTCATATAAAACCAGGCAAATACATCTGATGACTGACGTTCATTAAATCAGTACCCCAATCTAATCGACTGAGATCAGCCAAGATTCACAGCTCTTATAGATAGGGACATAATTTATTGCTCAAACACTTAAACATTCTCTTTGATGGGTTTTACACTTGCACTTCACCTAGGACCTGTCAAATGAAAAGAATCTTCAGATCAGCTTTAAAGACATCAAATGTGCAAAATGCCGACTTGAGAAACACCCACATACACCGTAACAGACAGGTCAGGTTATTGTCGACAGCGTACACAAACTCTGTGGGACTAATTAATCTGGTTGTCTTGGAATGATGTGGATGTTACGGAGAAATAAGACACAAACTCCTTGCTGTTAATCAGCTGCAGTAGGGGGGTGCCAGTGAATGTTTAAGGGATTCCAAACATCCTACTGACCCACTTTGTATGAGTGTGACAAAGACAAAAACAGAGTTGGCAGAGTGGGAGTGAATGTGGGCGACTCTCTTATTGTTCTAAAGCACTCTTACAGGCAACCAAGGCAGGAATTAGTCTGAAGGATACATTAGTGACAGCAGGAGATGCCTTTCCATGCACGCTTTTATAATATGCATGACGACTCAATTCTACAAAGGCTTGAGAGCTACTGTGAGCACAAAATACAACAATGGAACAGTGAGGCAGAGAGAGAAAAAGAGAAAATGAATTTCCAATGTCAGATGTGAGAAAACCAGTCAGATTCTGTGGTGGGCTTTAGTGTGGAGCTAAACTAAAGCCTTTACATGAATTAAACTGGCTTTACACACAAAGCAGAAGGGTTTGAAAGAACAAAGTTGTTTCCAGAGAGGAGTCAAAGGAGGAAAAAAGTAGATGACTACTGAGGGAATAAATTGAAAGGTGCCAACTAGCAAAGGAATCTATCAAATGGTATTAAAAAGATGATATAAAGAGAATGTAACAACAAATTGAAAGATACCTAAATAATTAGAAATGTAGAGGAACTCTAAAGCGAAAGAAAAGGAAAGGTGGTGAGAATTAAGAACACTGGAGAGGAATAGGAATGAAATAGACCAGCAAACAGTGAGACAGAGAGAAACAGATGGTGGCAGAGAAGAGGCAGATATACAAACTCACTGGGAGAACAACACTGGCATAGCCAGTGAGGCACAGCAGGGAGTATAGAAAGCTGAAGAAGGTCAGCAAAAAGGGTGGAGGAAGATGATGAGGATGAAAGCAAAGCGGGACAAAGACTGAGTTATGCACCAAAAAAAACATTCACCAACTTTTTTGGAAAAACACTAGAGAAATGTATTCTACGCTATCTAAAAATGTTAACAGTATGGCATTCTGATAATTCAACAAATGAAACATTTAGGTTGCTTGGAATGTCTGCACAATTCCAGTAAGGTAATGTGCATGTGTAAACCTCTTTTGTTGATGAATTTGGACTCAGCGTGCATCCAACATGGCTTTTATCAAAATTGAGAACATGGATAAGCATTTGAGGCATGATTCAGGTTTAAAAGTACATATAAATAAACACAAAAAGAAAAACACACCTGTGTGTTCATGGGAACAGGAAAGCTTTGAGTTTGTTTTCCAATTCATACACATTTTGTTCTGATTTGAGGTCTACAGGAAGCTGGCTTCAGAGAACAGGGCCTCAGTAAGTAAGCGCATCCTCAGAAGGCTTGGATCTAATTTTGGGAACAGCTAAAAGGTCTGCACCTGATAACCCGAGAGAACTGACGGGGTTTTACACAGAGAGATGGTCAGAAATTTACAGAGTGAAAGCAGTCCATTAGCTACTCTAAACTATTATGGGACTTGAAAAGTGATTCAGATTTGAACAGAGAAACAATCATGCCACTTGAATGGAATACTTTTATATTCTTGTGCTTCTGTATGGACTCTGAGCATCATAATCTTGTGGTTTAATTCTTACAAATCATTCCTTGTATACTGTTGTATTGCAGTAGCCTTATCTATTAAAAATTGACAGCTTCGGTTTGAGAGACATATTTGAAACCCTTGTTTCATTCTTAAGGAATAAAAAGTAGTTGGATGTTTGGGTAATATAATCAACAGTGACTGAGTCCGAGTCCAAAACAATTCCAGGATGTCCAGGATGTCATTAATTTTTACAGATTTGAATGAATGAGGGATTAAATTAGGGTTATTAAGGGTAAAAAAATTAATAACATCACATGTTAAGTACAGCGGAGAATCTGTGATCTTTTTTTTTTCTTCCAAAGGATATTGGGGCCTTATGGATTCTATAAAAAAAAAGAATAATAACAATAAAATCTAATGATCTGTGCAAGAAAACTGAAAACTGTGCCTCATGGCTGAATGGTAGAGCAGACGCACCGCAAACAGAGGCTACAGTCCTCAATGCAGTTGTCCCCAGTAAGATTCTCTCTCTGCCTTTCTTCATGTCTTATCTGCCATTTAATAAAGGTGACTAGGGCAACAAAAACACTAACAAAAAAAAAAAAACTTAAAATGGATTGTTATTTGCTCTTTTATCAGTGAAAACAATTGAAAACAAATGAGTCCATGCTCTATTAGATCTTTAAAGTAGGGAAATGGGAAACCTAAATTCCAATAAATGCATTTGCAGTTTATGTTTGCTTTATGGATATAGTTTTTCACACAATATTTAATAAATTGTTTACAGCTACAAATTAAAGATAGACCGATGAGTGTTTTCTTCGCTATTGATGGACCAAATGAGTAATTTGTATGCAAATCTCCAATTCATTGTGTGAATGTCCTTCTGCTGTTTTTGGACGAAGTGAGTAATAAGTTTACGATCAAGCATGTGTTTTTGCAACTAGCTGCAGTGATCTGGACCAAATGTTCTCTCTGTGAGTGTTGCTCTTTGCTAGACTGCATGCTGGCATATTTAGACTATGAATACTTCTGTCCACTCAACCATCACTTCATCTGTTTTAGAGATCACATTCTTCACATTCAGTCTTCGCCAGATGTACAGGCACTGTTGTTGCAAAATGTTTTCTTGATGCACAAGTTCTGTTGAACAAAAGTAGTCTGTTCTAGATGTCTAACTTAAAGCTGTAAGCACTAGGTTGTCAAAAAATATTTATTCTCAGGAGGCTCTTCTTTTCTTGAATTTTGATCTTTTGCAAGATAAATGTAATGTAAAAAAAAAAGATAAGAGTGGAGACAATACACCTTATAAAGACCAAACCCAAACTGAATGTTCATGTTTAGCAAGGCTTTTTTTGTTCTCTCCTTTCTACCTTAACCCAGGCCAATTTCAGTTCATTTGTCAAAGGCATTGCAGACAATCACGGTCACAGGAACACGTACGCATAGATGAAATGCCTCAGGAGCTGACGTAGTGTCTGACAGCTGTTTAGTTTCTTAAGACAGAAGAATGCGCTGAATTTTTTTGTGGGTGTGTAATCCAAGTGGCTGACCATCACAGAATTGTAGAGGAAATGCCTCCCTCAACCACAACTCAATTTTCCAAGGCTATCACAATCTTACAGTAACACAAGTGATGTCACCCGAAACCTTAGTCCAAACATTCGATATGACCAGAGCAAGGGAGATATATAAGGGGTCCACCTAATAAGAAATGTGTATTAAGGGTTCTCAGAAGTGCCATTTAGGTCATCTTAAATTTGTAAAACAGTATTCTCAACAGCTTTTGCAATAGTTATAGTAGGGCAACTGCTGAAAATGACTGCAGGACTATGCAAGTCATCTCCGACCTTGCACACAGCCGCTAAATAGACACAGAGGAAGGAGAGAGTTGGAGAGGCACAAAGCCCTGGAAATCTTTGTTAAAGAACTAAACCAACTAAAGATCTGGATTGTCCAATTTTTCTTTGATCCGATGTTAAGTACTGAAATTTTATTACTTAACTGATTATAACATAGCTCTGCTCAACAGATGGCAGCAAATGTTCAGTAATTTATTCACAGCTACAGTATATAAATGCAAAAAATGACATAAAAATGACAACCTTGTTAGTTCTGGGAGCATTTTAGTCAAACAGCTCCATTACCATGGCTGAGTTCAGGCTTGAATAAGCTTTAAAACACTCTGCTATTAAGAATGTTATTGCAGGAGTTCAAATTTAATGATACAATGTTTTTGGCAACCACTACCTGTGATGCCTAAAAGATATAAGCTCCTATAATTTCAATTTTATTTCTCACAAAGATTTACAAACAAGTCCTCCCTCATTTTTGACTGCAGCTAAGTGTATAAATAAACCATAAACACAACCAGACAAAATAAACAAAGAGACAATGGGCACAACAAACTTCAAATGTGTCTGTGAGTGTCTGCTTCTGCATTAAGAGAGCATGCTGAGAGAAAAGGAAGCGAGTTTTCTGTGCCAAGCCTCTCTTTGGCAGTCAAACAAGGACACATACACTAACACACTCTTTTACACACACACACATCGAGCTGAACATTTTTAATTGGCCCTGATCTGCCGGTTACTGTTCTTGCCACTCTCTTCACCTCAATGTGCTGGCCCCCGCCCCAGTGCCTGGCAAAGGCACAGCTGGACTCGAGAATGTGGGCGTGTTTCTAAATGCGTGTACCCCGGAGTTAGTTTCACTTATTAGTCTGTGTTAAAGTGCAAGAAGGTGCTATTTCCAGTTAATAATGAACCACACTTAGACTTTGTGCGAGATTAATCAGGTCCTTTCAAGCAAATCTATGAACTAATCTAAATATGTACGATTGTGTTGAAAATGTGTGTGAAGAATACAGCTTCTTTGTCCTTTCCAAACCCAGTGAAGCACTTTTGGCAATTCCAGATAATATTTGAAGCTACAGAGGATTTGTTTGCTACAGATGTACATGTCAGTGATTTCTAGTGTTTTTACAGAAACTCCTAATGTGAAAGTCTGCGACCACAGGAGTGTGCTGTAGAGCACTGAAGGATAAACAACCTTGATAGACTAAATCTTTCAATGTCACCCAAAGTTCCAGTCTGTGAAGGTGAGTGTGGGTGCTTTTTGTACGTGTGCAAGATTTATACACCTTATACAGAAAGCAAATTGCATCATCCCCTGCTGCATTTTTGCAAAACATTCACACTCATTCAACACTCATGCTGCAGACACGCACAACTACGAGCAAAGCAAGGTCGAAAGAAAATTAAAAAAAGAGGATGAGACAAGCATGTAGTGAGTGGGCTGTATGTGAGAGCGAGTGTGTGATAGCATCATTGCTAGAGTAGAGCACTCTTTGCCTGATTGATGGAGATGAGGTTGTTATGGTCCACTGCTGTGAGCTCATTGCCCGGCAACCAGACAATTGGACCTGGCTGCTGTCTGTCCATATCCATGTGTGCTTGAGGTCCAAGTCCTGCAGCTCACAGTGTGAAGAATTATGAAATGAGGGATATGTTAACAATTTGTGACGTAACTGAGAATTGCCAAAATGAATGCAATCATTAGTAAATAATCAGGTCAAACAAAACAAACACATTGTATGAGACAATGTGGAAAATGTTAGAATACAGGCTAAAAGCAAGTCAGAATTTAGATTTCAAACCTAGATTCTCAACTGAGCTTTGATACAACACATATTTATATAAAACACATTAATCATACACATTCTCATTTTTAGCTAATAAGCAAAGGGAAGTATTTCTGCAATTCAGAATTCAAATTGGATATGCTTCATTTAATTATGTCACCAGATGTGAGCAAAATTATTCAGAACAATGCTTACAAAAGTTTAGTTTCTAAACCTAAAACAGTGGGAGAGTCCTGTGACGCAGTCGACTAGATAAGTATTAACTGTATAATTAAACATAGATACAATCTAACGTTTCGTTTTGGGCTTACATCTTTGTAGAGTTGTTAGGTAGGTTGTGTCTACATGTTTGACAGGACATTCCCATAACCAACAGCTTATTATGAAGCTATAATAATATTTCCAACAGTATTTATTTATCATTTTGATACGCAGACATACATGTGGAAATCGAGAGTCTCCCGTTTCGTTTAGTCACAATGAGCTACAAGTCAGTTTCTTTCAGCTACCGATTGTTTTACCAAATGAGATATATTTCAAAACAGCAGGTTGTTTTAAAAACTGTTTAACAAATGCAGACAGTAATGGAAGACTGAATCAATATGTTTAATTAAAGCTAACTGATTTTCTTAGGTGTTTTAAGTGAATGTTCTTATTGAGCAGAATATTGTCTTTTCTTTCCCTTTTCTGCTCCTAATGCCATTAACAAGCTGATATTAGCAAGCCATCTTAACATTTATTTAAAAATCACATCTATCAAAAACACACAGAGCAATCTGGTAAAATGGAAATTATCCTTACATTGTTACATGTAGAAATAAATGTTAAAGATATCAATCATAGCAGTAGTATGAAATAATTTCAATCTACCTCAAAATCATGGATTTGTCCGACAAACATTATGTTTGATGAGACAAAATGTTACTTTTGGATAGGAAGAACATATTTATAGACACTTAAAGATTACTGGCTGTCAAAAGACCTGGTCATTTTAAAACTAAGTTTGTAAAATTATGCCTTCAGATATGTAACCAGTCCATACCTGTTGTCTTTGATATTTTTCTGATCTTTTATGCCAGAATGATTCATAGATCTGAGTGAATTAGTGTAGCAAAATCGTGACCAAGTGGAATGAAAATAAATTAAAGAACAGCAACTATTGAAATGACAGTATGCATAGCCAAAATAAATAACGATCTAACCCACTTTAAAAGAATACAAGAAAGTATTGTTCTTTGGAGACAAAATATAAACACAATGTGACTCAATATTTTTGCAAAATTTTCCACGTGAATAAATATCAAAGCCATTGAATAATATAGCATATATTCTGAAAAAACAGGATGTTATCGCTTTCATTAAGAGGCTGAATTGAATTTATTCTCTTTACAGAATGCCTTTATTTATCTCAGTCTTATTTCAGGCAGGAAAATAAAACTGTCTGTCTCTCTATGAACTTCTGTTCTGTTTTTTTTTTATTTTCAATCTAGCACAGCAACCTTGGGTGACTTGTAAGAAGATACATCATTCAGCTTCTCACATGTGTCTCATCGGATTACCAGTCGTACACTTGCACACAAATACGCTGTCCTTCCTCTCAGATGACCTCCCATTGAGAAGCAAACAACAAAAGACACAATACAACCATCACAACACAGAGAAACACAATCGGAGCTTGGCCTTCTCGACTGAATCAAAACTTATTAAACTCTTTAGGAGACCTCAAAAGGCTTATAGGACATGGAGAATAAATACTGGAATAAAAAATACTTGAAAATAAATTTTTTTTATATATTAATAAAAGCTTTCACTGCATCATCATCTGTAGAGTGCACATGAGGTAGCATGTCTGAAGATGTGTTCAAAAAGCTGGAGGGCCTTTAACCTGTAATTTATAAAACTTCTAACTAATGCTGGTAATTTTTAAAAATAAATCCCATAACCTTGTTTGTTTTTAAATTAAAAGACCAGATTAAAATATTTGATTAGGATTGTAAGTTCACTTTAAGATACTCAAACATACAGAAAATGTAATGTATGTAATGGGATTTTATGTTATAGAATGACACAAAGTACCACATGACTGTGAACTTTTAAGGACATATGGTTTACATCTGAAAAGTGAGACATGCTTTTACATTCAGTCTCTTAAACCCCACGAGACCAGCATTTTTATTTTCTAGCCTACATGCAGAAAGCTGCGGCGGCAGCATCATGTTGCGGGGATGCCTGTGGCTACTTGTACTGAGTTCCTTTCAACTCTGAAATCAGAACTGTGATGTAGGAACATCACACCAAACTTAGCCATGCTGCAGCTGAAACAGTGGCGCCCCCCAGAAAATTTTTATAGGGGTAGCAAAACTATGCCAGTGAACATTTCAGTGGAGTACAGATAAAAATTAAAATTATTTATTTATTTACTGGGTTTTACATTTGTGAATAACAATCAGAATTGTAAAATTTTTCAATTATATGACTCGGATAAGTACAGTATGCAACATAAGCCAGTGGTACCATATGGAGGTTGTAAATGTATTTATATGTGGGAAAGATATAAATACATTTAACCACCAGATGTGCAAATAAAGATCTGCCATATTTTAAACACTTGGAAGCCATATTAGATTTTGAGGTTATGGCTGGTAAGAAAACTTAACTTTTTCCTATTTTGTTTTCTGAATTGTGTGAAAATTTATATTTGAGACATGTTATGTGAATAGAGATTGTTTTCGTAAAAAAACAAAAAACAAAACTCAGAGTTAATCTTTTTTGTCAGTGTTTTCATCCTTTATAGCTGACTTGAGTCATCTTACAATTAAGAACGGGGAACAATCTCCATAAATAAGCAGTCAGAAGCTAGAAGAGTCATGAATACATAACCTGCCACACTTTTCAGATTATATGCATACATTTTATTTAAAGTTCTGTGACTTTTCTCTCCTGCATTATAGTTATATTCCACTTCTTAATCTTCATTAAAAGTGTAATAAAACACATTAAATGTTATGGTGTAAAATGACAAAATGTAAAAAATATAAATGTAAAGGAAATTCTTTGCAAGGTACTGTAAAACCGGATTGTATAACACTGTTAAGGTACTAAAAAAATGTGTATGGTTGTGTAATTTCCTTCAACCGACCCTGCCAAGGTTAGATGGATGTTTGTTGACCGTGGCCTACTTTTAAAAATGGGTCAGTTCTGCACAAGATCATGCAGGCTTACCACCTTAGGGGAAAAAAAAAAAAAACTGTTCATTGCAAAGATACTTATTCTCTGGTTAAAAAGCACTGGCACATCTCTTTCTTTTCATTCACCCAGACTGTGTCAGCGAAAATGTGCATCAGACTCCTGTGGTGGGTTGCTGTTTCATAGTGTGTTTTATAAAATCTCTCCTTTTCATCTCTCCTTCTGTCTGCAGTGGAAGTGAAAATTATTAAAAGTATTTACAACCAGACTTTGAAACACTGCAGAATGAAAACACTATCTTTGAGCTGAAACCAGATAAGACGCAGACAGAAACGAAAAAACAAGTGTGACAGATGAGAAGAGAATGATAACAGAAAGAATAATTTAAAGAAAGAGAAGAACTACAAAAGAAACACAGAAACCAAGTTGAGGCTGAATGTGATAAAAGAAGAAAAAAAAAGGCTGCATGAGCTTCTCTCTCCCTCTCGTTCTCTTTCATTTGTAGATCTTCAAAGTCTAACACAGCACTCCCGAGACAGTTAGCAATACTTGTAGGGCACACACACACACACACCCAGACACCCACTCTGGTAAACTCTACTGGGAGATGAGCGCTGCAATGCCCTCCTCTGAACCTAAGCAATGATATGCTTGGATCTCAGATACACAGATGAAGAGAGTGGAAATGGCTGAGTAAGACAAACTGATGGCTAGAACGAGAAAGAAGATCTAATTAGACAAATTGTACTAAAAGTATAAGGCGGGAATAAAAGTGTCACCTCAAAGCATGTTAGAAGGATTACCCTGCAATGGTGGCACAGTTAAATGATGAATGTAAACAGTAGCAATACCAAACTGAGACAGATCTTAATTATATCTCTAGATATCTGTTCAAACCAAGAGGAATGAAAAATAAATGCTACTGAAAAAATACTAAACATTGTAGGGTTTAAGCCAATGAACAATTTTTCAACATATGAATTACAATATTTTGTCTTAAACTTGCCGTTCTGAGTAAGGGGCCTTTTCATACGTATCTATATAGTCCTTATAGAAACATAGAAACAGTGCCACATACTTTAGGACAAAACCAGGGAAGTATAAAAGGAATTCTTCAATAAGGAAGTTATATAGTAAAATTAATTCAATGCAGTTATCAAATGTATCAATTGTTTATCACAGCAACACAAGAAAAATGTAAACAAAAAATTGAGGTAGAAATCATTTTAAATCAAATGAGGCTAGTTTTTATTTGTGAGATAACTGTCAATTGTAGCTTTTAAGCAATAGAAAATTAAATCTGCATAAAATCCGCAGATAAAGATAATATACTTATTTTTTTAAATCTGTCATTTCTGCCTTTGATAAAAAGCATTTAACCTTATTTTAACGTTAACGTTATTAATTTTACACAAGTTTATCTGAAACCAAAACCAAAAAATATGGATCCTTTGAGCCTGAAACCAAAAGAGAAAACTATTACACCATAGAAATTGTTGCAGAACCTGCAACCAATATTCTTCTATGTTCATAAGCATACAACTGCAGGTTATCATTTTAAACATTTTTGCTTTTTTCCCCCAATGCAACTGAAACATAATAAGAAGCATTTTTTTTTTTTTTTGCTTTTAGTATTTTTTAACATTTAGATTCAAATGTCATGTCTTTGTTTTATTTTCTCTGAACCGAGGGAATGAGTTTCACTCAGCAGCATGAAAATGTTTTCTTTGTAAATCTTCATCGTTTATCTGCATGGCCGATAAGGCTGGAGTCCTAATTTGCTTACGTTGTTAAAGCATCTGCGTGTTCTGGGGAAATAATGTTCCTGCAGAGCTTGTTAATTCTGTTTATTGTATTTTGTCATTCTGTACACAAATTTACTCGCTTTTCTCTGTCTGGTCTATGTGTTTTAAATGTTGTCATTCATACTGGTTTGCTTTGTCTCTTACTCTAGCTTTAGGCTCTATGCTTCTTCCTTCTTCCCTCATTTGACCTTCCTACTTTTGTCCATGGCTTCTCCTCCCACGCCTGTGTATTCTATAGTTCAGTCAGAGCTGCAGTCTCAGAGGCAATTTACTCATGCATGGCCCATGAGCACTGAATACACTTGTCAAATGAGCACTCCAAGGATGTTTGACACATAGTTATTGTACGCTCAACTGGTTAACCAAAAAGCCATTAGCAACTGCACATGAACACGCTGATGGTAACGGAACACACACTCATACGTACTGAATAAATAACCTAAACCTAAATCTCTTCTAATTTTACATCCTCTTTAAAAAATGTTGCAAATGTTCCTGCTTCAGCAGCTAACCCAGCTAATATGTCAAAGCTAATTGCTAGGAATTTTTTTTTATTGCAAGAATAACTAAACACAACAATGAATTCAGCCCAGCACAGAAGGGGAATTCAAGGGTGTCATGTTCCTTTAAGAGTATGTTTGTTCTTTTCAATATTCACACACTGAACCGCATCTATTAATAACTGTTCTGTTCTTGAGTACTCTGCAGTATTTCTGTCATAACCATGCACACGCATGGACGTCCACCAGCAAGTTCTCACTAATTTATTTGCATACAGCACAGGATCTCACACTGGCTGATCACAGTTTTTCTCCTGCGATGGGTTGTGGATACATCAGGTGACATCGCACTGACAATAGATTCATGCTGTTACTTAATTTTACACACGGTTTAAATACAGAGCCATTTGCATATTATGATTGTCTAGAAGTTTATATTTGTCTTTAATGCTACAGTTCGAATAAAATATATTAGCATATAGACTATCCTAAAGCTTTCAATTTATGTCATTGTAGAAGACAAATGTTGAGTTGCTATGCCACAGAATTTATAAATAAGTGACCTTTTCAACAAAAGAGAGCTTTATCTGTCATCTATTTAACACAAAAAGACCAGGGCTTTCAATTTTAACATTAATAATTATTTTATTCTATTTAAATGTCTGATGTGTGAGAGAGATGAAACAACTTTGGGACCACAGAACAGAAGCATAAACAATAAATTCAGTCGCTAAACAACAGAAGCACAGATTCACTGATTTTCAAATTCAGCTAATACTAATTTGACTGTGAAAGATATAATGAGCACATAAAAAAAACATTTCTTCTAACTTTGGAAACTGTTGAAATTCCAATTAGTACAGGGTAAATTGTTTTACTATAAGACTTTTCTCCAAAACAATATAAGACTGCAGCTTTCTCTGTCAGTGAATATCATAGATATCAAGGCCTCCTCTGAAAAAATGTGCTTATACAATTTTAAAACCTGTCTTTTATAAAAGGAGGATGTATGAGAGTTGGATTAACAAATTATAACTACAAATTAGAGGAAAACATGTTCAAAAAGCTCTCCTTTTTCAGATAATTCTTTTCTAAACCTATTTTTACAGTCTATGACCTGGAAATGTATTAATATCCCATGAACGTTTTCACAATTTGTCACTTCTTGACGGCAAACTTCAACCCATTATGTTAGGATTTCAGGTTACTGACCAACACTATCACTACTGCTGCAGGTCTTTTAGGGAATCTCTCTACCAACTGTGAACTTCTAGAAAAATGCTGGCCTGTTTTTTATTCTAAATATGTCAAGCAATTGCTTTTGCTGCTACATATTATGTGTAAATAGAAGTCTTGATATGTTTGCAGCCATGACTGGGAACTTATTTCATAACTGAAGCCTGTTTTAAACTTCTCCACATCTTACTCCTGACCTATTTGTTTTTTGTTTTTGTTTTTTTACAAAAATGCATTGAAAACAATGCATTTGTTCTCCAGACATCCTGACAGAATAGTTTTATTTATGTTGAGATAAAATTTCACACATGTGGACTATGTTTATTTATTATATGGGATTTGAGGGCAATTGATTACACTTGATTCTGTCACAATAAGGGAAGTTAGATAGAAATGAATGCCACATTTTTTCATTTTTTTTTATTTGATCGAGTTTATGTTTTTATCAATTTACAAATATGTGCTACTTTGTGTTGGTCTATCACATAAAATTCCAATAGAATAGACTGAAGTTGTGACAGTAATTGAACAATATATGAAAAGCTAAAGGGTAAGTCACTATACCGAATAAGGCCTTACTACGTAAACATAACTCCACAAAAAAAAAAATCATACATGAGGCACACCATTGTAAGGACAAGTGGTGTAATTAACAAGAAAAAAGGACAAGAGAGACCACAGTGGGTACTTCAACTTGATCAGATAAAAAAGTCCCAAGGCTGCTTTCAGGGGTGCTCTGGAATACTTCTGAGAGAAACTGTCCAAGGAAATGTCTTCAGTTAGTTCATAACGCTAAGGTTTATGCTGTCTAGGTCTGACAGGATCAGCCAGGATAGATGTTATTGTCAGCTCTGAATGGGGTTATGATGGTATGTTCATGATTCATCACAACAGCTTCTGAATGCCACGTCTAGAGTCAGTAAGCCTTCCAACATGTCATTTTACTACTAAATATTGGAGGAATATTCACAATTTGTATGAAATAAAAAATACTTCACGAAATTATTGAATAAATATAGATAAAATTCCCTTTTAAAAGGGATCAAAAGTCAAGCTTTTTCTTCAATATGGTTCTTCTGTAAATTTTGGGAGTATGTATTTTATGTTCAGTTAAACAGTGTTTACCATGTTTACCATTAGCTGGTAAACAAGTCAATGCAAGTAACCTAAAATTGCTAGCATCTCTTGACATTTCCCATAAACCCAATGCAGAGAGTTTGTAAGTATTCTACAACCCTTTCGAAGACAGCAATCTATGGCATGCCTGTCTGACACATGTAGGAAGTATGCGTTCAATCTAAAAATAAGACAATAAAGTTTGGAATGAAGTTCAAAGGGTTTACAGCCTAAACTCATGAACACAATGAAAATACAATGGATGACTATCAGTTTGCTGAAAGAGATGGATGTGTGACATACCTGAACGGGTTGGTTTTTTTTGTGTGTGTAAAGGGGGAAAAAGAGAAAAAAAAGCAAAAGCAGGATAACATCAATACTGTGAATGGGCATCAACTGATAGAAGGTCACCATGGCTTGCTGCCACAGGCTTTCAGTTTATGAGAGTGTAAACACGACAACACCAGCTATTTGTGTGTGTAAGTGCATTTAGTCCTTCACACTGTGAAGGTGATATTTTATTGAATCTATAAACATATAGCTCATCCATGCAGCCTGTACTCTTGCAGAAAAAAAAAATCACAGCTTTAGTCATTCATTATCTCAAAACACCTCTTTCTAGTTGACAGGCAACTACTTCCTTTAATCCATTCTCCTTTTTCACTTTGTCTATATACTGAAGAATACAATGTCTTGCATAACAGGGTTAGCCGGTATCCAGTTAGGCTTTACACAAAGTTTCCCCTTTAGTTAGTAATACTTTATGTCCAGAGAAGTTTTTAAAGTTCTTGTACTACTCAATTAAATATTTTATGGAATACTACTCAATTAAATATTTTAGGGAATTTCATGTTACAAATGATATCTATTACATATAATGGCTAGCTTGTTGCTAACATGTCACCATTTTGTTTCTTGCCATTTTGTTTCTTTAGACAACATAACTTGGGTTATCTCAGTTGGTTTAGAGCAAGATGGGTTATCTAAGCCAAATTGGGTTACCTAAAGAAACACTTTTGTTGGCCCAAGCATAAAAAATGTAATAATATTTTATGAAACACCACGTTTTATCGCATTTATAAAATATGTATGCTGCTTCAAATGCCCTTCTGTTACATATATTGAGAAGTATTTCACTTATGACTATACAGTGTGCTAATGATACAATTTATGAACTACTTTAAGTGATCAAATAACAATTAGCTCGATGAACCAGAAGACAGGGCCAACTCCCTTGATGTGTCAATTGTTCCAAAAACTTGGAAGACCAAGGTGAGTGAATCTTTATCAGAGCAGACAGAGCTTCTGCTTAATGTAAAATGAGATTAAGTAACATAAATATCTGGTTACTGCTGTTGCATTTACAGAACTTCGGTAGCAGTTCCACCTGACTGTAAATTGTGATGCCCATGTCCTGGAATATTTTGACTTGTCCAAAAACATCTATGGTTATCTTTGTCTATGGTTGTATCACATATATAAATCCTCTCATCACATTTATTTTCTTTACTCTATAAAGTCCTTCATCTCTCTGTACTGTCATCTTTATCTGCCCTGGCCATTCTCTGGAGACATGAGGTGAAACCAACTATGTTCTTATACACACAGCGAGCATGAATCATGTATATTTTAAGCTGCCATCACTCAGACTGACTTTGCTGGACAGCAAACGATAGACCAAAGAGCCAATCTAAGCTACCAAAGCATAGATTGGTGGCGTGTGTGGGTGTGTGTGTGAGTTGAAGGCAGGGGCACTGAGAGGAATCACAACAGCAATTTATTGCAGGGAATCCAGTGAGTATAAAGCCGAAGTGTTTGGCTGGAGGGACTTTCCTATAAGAGGCATTCACTGTGTGCATTACATCTGTGTATATATAGAGCAAGGTGTGTGTGGGTAAGTGTCTGGGAGAGTGTGTGTGTGCCTAGGGGATTCCATGGTTTGCTCCATGTCTCAATACATCATCACATGGGCTCTGCAGCTGCTCACATGAAAACACACAGTACACACACATAAACAACATAGTATACACACAGTCAGGGAAACATTTTGATTTTAATATGTCTGTACTTTACCATATTATAAAGATACAGTGAGACATCTAACTTTGTATATTGAATCTGCTTCAGTTCTTAAAAGACCTTTCTGCACTGCTTTTCAAAATGCACTGCATTTTGAAAAGCAGTGCATTTGAAAATGCACTGCTTGTTGCCCGCTGCCAGAACATCACTGCTTTAGAGGAGATATGCTTGGATCACCTCTGTTCTTGCAAATGATGGACATAGTAACACAGAATTACAGATATATTAAAAGTTTTGACCACAGGAATAATATCTGTTAATTTCTATTCTATTCCATTCTCAACATAGGAGAATCAAATGAGTCATTACCAAGACTTTGGAGAATTTCAGGACATGGGGAGGAGTTTAGTTCAGCTGTGTCACAGCTTACACCCATGTAAGACCTCCATGATGTTGTAAAAAACAAACATCATGTTTGTATTTGCTCACCTCACCTGGGGTAGAGGAAAAAAGGAGTCTGGCAATTGTTGAGAACAAAAGTTCAGATGTGTTGTAGACACAAAACAATGTGAGAGAGTGATTGGAGGATTTGGAAGGCAAGTTGTCGTCTGTTGCTGGGACAGTAGATGAGACGCGAGGGAGCTGCTGTTTTACCTACAGACTCCAGTTGACTCTTGTCTGGCAAATTTACTTTCATAAACCTTTTTGTATTACAACTTGCACCTCATATTCAAGCTAAACATTAAAGGTCAGGGCACTTACAGAAGTCTTGTTACAGCGTAAGACATGAAAAGAGGCCGAAGCCCAAAATAGATTCAGTACATGATAAATATCCATAACTTTAAAAACCTGCCCTTGAACACCACAAAGAGGATGTTTGTGAGCATTAACCTTCAGCATGCACTACAGCATGTTGTAACAGAAGTAATGAGTCAGGAAGAAAGACAACAATTTTTTATTTTAATCTAGATTATTTTACATAACATAGATTGCATTTGATCACATCTAGCTCAAACTCCTAACTGGATAGTTCTACACTCAAAGTTTGAGTTTTATTAAATATTTATTTTGCTTGTATTACTACAGCCAAAATAGATTGGTTTTTGGTTACTTAGGTTTTTGAATGGCCGGCTGTATGTTTCACAGAACAGCTGTGTGACTATGTGCACAGCTGTAAAGCTGGCAAACAGACAAATGTATTATCCGTCTCAGTGGCTAGCCAGCTGTCGTGTGGTCTAATCAACTGGCTGGCTGGATGATACCTGACTGAAGCAGGAGGATTAAACCAAGTATCTACTGCTGTATGCAAGACAAGGACTACACAATGTTTTTACATCAATTTGGATGGAGACAACATGTTGACACCCTTCAAATGTGTCTGTGTTTGTGCGTAGTTTCTGGGAACGGGGCTCCTTGCTCTCTGCTGTTATACAATACATATTGTATAACAACTGGCAGTGAGTGGGCGACTCCCGCCATCTGGAGAGCTGCAGCCGCGTATCTGCGCCAAATGTTACACGTTGTATATGTGTGTGCCTGCGTTTGTTCGCAACCATGCTATTCAGTGTTTTTGTGTCTACCTCATATCTACAAATAGACACAGCATCATATGCAGTAGTTAGGTTTATGTACAGGATGAATTAACTGGATGGAATCTGAGTCTAATGGTAGACACTGTGCGTGTTTTTCTATACACCATTGCCTATTTGTCACTAAAGTCGTAAAGGTATAATTTCAGAAGTGCGCACATTAATATCTGCAAACACAGATTGTTCATTAAACCCACCTAGTCCTCTGAGAGCAATGATTCTGTCTGAACTTCATTATGTTTCTTATGACAGCATCACCATTTCTAGGTTGACGCAGAGATGGCCTCAACTAAACAAACAAGGTCTCAGAACTCTTCAATCATCCTCAAATGAGCAACACCACACTTTGAGAATAAATGCATAGTTCACATCTGTAAACAAAGTAAATACAAAGCTGAGAGAATCCACTCTGTCAACTCATAGCCAGTGCCTAACTGTTGCTATGGAGAGGAAAAGCACAGCTTTCTAGTCTATTTTAAGGAAAGTGATGTTAGTTTTTTTTCCCTGTGCATATATCAGAGTCAAACAAACTGTGATAGAAAGCATTGGCACTACACTGTTTAGAGGTTTTTTAAAAATCAGACATTAACTATCTGCTGCTATTGTGACACATATTGGTCAACTAAAATTAAATGAAAAACATCTGGTTGTATATGAAAGCTGTAAAATGCCCATACAAGGAACTAATTTCTCTGTAAATACAAAGCATTTCTTAAGGAGTTACTGGCATGAAATTCACAACACAAATTCCCAAACATACAGATATATCAAGATAAATTAATCCATTCAAATAGTTATTTGTAATAAAGTGGAATGATAGTGGGAATAAGTGTTAAGCAGCAAAAAGGCATATGAAGTCCAAAACAGCTGAAATCTGTCAGTGTTTAGCTATTATTCCTGCCCCTATCAGTGCAAAGTAATATCGACTGGTTCAGTGCAAATCAATGGCTTATGAAAAGGTTTGCTGTTACCAAGGTAGTTCTCAAGAAGCATGCCATAATAGAAACACAAAGAAGCGAGGTCACATTTTGGAGGTGACGGCCATAGACAGGTAGTCTATGTCAAAATAATGAATGAGGACATTCATTATTTCCATCCAACTTTCCTTAATGTAAAAGCTTCTTCTAAGTGGCATCTGATGCTTTGCTGTGGAAACAACGGTATCTTCTATATGTCTCTACAACCTTAATTCCCCTTTACCTTTTAAAACCTTTTACGGTGCATAAACAAATGTCAACAAATATATTAGAAGTATAGACAGCCTGAATTTATTGTCCTTAAATAATTAGCAAACACCTACTGCAGTCCAGGCACTTCTTCACAATATTTACATGACACTGAGTGATTTGAAACAATAAGAAGAAAAGTCTTCATTTTCAAACACACTCTCAATTTATTCTCTTTTAGATCCAAGTTTGGATTCTGGTTTACGGTAACAAAGGTTACCTTGTGAGTCATCTGACTTGAATCCATTTAAAAAAACCTAGAACTGAATATCTTCAGTATCCCGCCTCTAACCTGGAACGTGGCTGGAGATAGGCACCACCACCCCTCCCGACCCCACTTAGGGACAAGGGTGTAATGAAAATGGATGGATGGATGGATGAATATCTTCACGCACAGAGGAGGTGAACAGATCCTGAATCAATCCACTTCATTACATGCCAATTATAGATTCATTTCATTGGACATCTTTGTTTGCATTCGGGTTGTTAAAAATATTGGTGTGATTTTTTTGTTTTTTAATGACCTCAGTAGAAATATATTCACTGAGGAAAATGTTACGAACAATAATTATTTTCCTACTTGTAAAAACGTTAACAGCTTCTACAACATACACACCATTTGAGTATTATCGTGCAAAGATATGAAGACAATGTGTTATAAAATTCACAAAAAGAATACATGTTATCCTGGATTTTTCTCCTAAAGTGAATGTGTAAGATCCACCCAGACAGGAAGGTGTTACATTGTCTCTGTTTTTAGTTCGTCTTCACACCCTGAGAGAACACCAGTGAAGCTCTTCTCCCAAATGCTGCGACAGTCAATCCCAACTTTTCCTCAACACCTTTATTAACGTGGAAAATTATTTCCTTTAGTTTGACTTTCCAATGGCTCTACCATTTTTTCTCTTCCTTTGTAATGCAGCTTCTTTACAAATTATACTCTACATACCATAAAAGGAAATCAGCAAGCAGATCTCACAATTTAGGGTAGTTCAATCAGCTATTGTGAAGCCAGCCAGCATCTATTCTGGTTAGCAGCTTTGCCAAGACAGGTGGGGTAGTGATCAAGTCACTTTAATCAATAGGTTTTTCCACATCCTGAATAAGGTTGAACTAACCAGAAGCATATCTACCTGCTCCTTTCAGTTCAAAGGATGAAGAAGGTAAACATATATCATGTAATGTCTTATTCTCAAAAACACTCCAGGGTTTCCCCCAGTGTATGATAAGCCTGGCAGCCCGCCATGCTTTACTAGGCCCCCTGCCAGTCTAAACATTGCTTGATTTTATTTTTAGAAAAATTAATAATTGGGCAGAAAGGGAAAAAAAACCCCGCTTTGTAAAATTTTTTATTTTAAAGCCAGATCCGTTGTTCTGAGAGTTTCACTTGTGGAGCACATTTATTTCTAAAAGATTTATAGGTTTATACTTTATGCATTTACAGCCGGCAGCGCTCGGATCAATGACACAGCTGTAGCCTCTGAGCGTTGGCTTCTGCTCTGCTGCTTTACCACTGAAGTTACCTCAGCGCGCACCTCCTTTCACTCAAACTGGACATAAGCTGACCTGTCTGGATATTTACATCAACCCCCTGTAAGGAATCATAATTCCTTACAGGGGGAGAACTCTATATCAAGGTAAGAGCTTAAAATGAACCGCGTTAGCTCTGGTTGCACCGCCTATGTGAGCCGCCGGAATAAACTGTAGTCGCGCTTTCAGAGGTGCGCATTGAGGGAGCGGTGAGAATGATTTACATTTGTGAACAAAACATTATTGCGGCGTTTACATCTCAACACGCTGCCCAGCGAGTGGCCCTGTGTTCCCTGTAAAGTGTATATATGGTCCCGGTTGGCTGGTGCGTTAGTGGTTAACGAACCAGCGCTGACCTCATCATGGAGGTTCAGCCCGGTGAGGAGTTTTCGCGCTCGCCTCGCAGTCACGCATCGCGCTGGTTTTATATTATTTTATTATTTTTAGTGATAATTTTTCCAGTAACACGATGCATCAAACTATATCAAATGCTTTGTCCACTTAATCAGACAGAGTTAATACGCGCGGCCGCAGAAAGATCAGAAAAACTCATCCCATAAACTTGAGCAGCCATAACAGTTTCTGTGACGCTTATTAAAAACTCAACAGACACGAAATGGAAGAGCTACTAAAATCACATTTAATTAAATCTCCCGTTTGTTGCTCTTCTCTAACTATGAATATTGTTCTTTGAACTTTTACAAAGTAAACTTGCCAGCTCCTTAAAAACATTACATTTAAATGTTAAACAATTTAAAATCTTTTAATCTATGTATGATGAAACCATTACATCTAATTCAGCAGCATTGATAATTCCGATAAACAACTACTACATTTATGTATCTGTGGTCTGTGTTAAAATATATTTCTGGGGCCTTATGGAGCTGCTGACTTAATTTGGATTAAACAGAAGTGCAAACAATTGGTATTCATATTAATTGCATTGTTTGATAAGTTGTTTATAAGACTAGTTGTGGGGTTAAGTAGCATTTCACTGGCAATGTTTTCCCGTAACATGTAATTACCCAGTAATATTTGTACTTTTTTTGTCTACTCAGCATTTTTTAATACAAAAACACGGTGGACCGCCGGTGGACTGCTTCGGTGCCCCGACCATCGGACTTAGCAAGTTTTCTGGAGGAAACTCTGCACTCATTGTCCAATATTAACACAAAGGTGATAATTGTGACTTGTGTTTGAGCTGTAGGATATTTTTATGTGATTTTGTGAACAAAAGCAAATTGTACATTGTCAACATTTGCGGTCTGTTTTAAGCTCAACTTATTCTTTTAGTGGTTCAACAATTGGATCCATTAAGAATCCTAGACAATAAATATGTTGGTACCACCCAGGTCGTGGTAAAGCACACAGGATGCCCACTGGTGTCATGACGCACTGTTTCATCCACACTACTTCCCTTTGCTCTCCAGCCCCAAACAGGAAATAGTTTCTGCATAAACCCATGGGAATTGTGTGTGTCAGAGCTCATGCAAGTTTGACAAAGTTTGGATGCCTTTGAATTTGTCTCTTTGCAGAATCACATACATACACAAACATACCAGAAAAGGTTATGGGAAAGAGCTTTTGTCTTCAATTTTAGCATATGGTAAGTAAGATAAAGAGCTTGAAAAAAGAAAGTTTATAGTACAGTTACATTAAAGACCATACAGATTTGAACATAAAACAAACAAAAAATGCATTCAGGAGAAGAACAGTATATAACTCAGTCTTATTGTCATAATAACAAATATGGGGCTGCTGTGGATTAGATTTAAGTTGGAGGATGAATTAGCCAATGGAAAATTACCAGGGTGGAGACTCATAAATAACCGGACCAGTAAATGTTCATATCAATACTGATGTGCATAGAGGACAGAGGAGGCAGTGTTTCAGATGCAGAGCGATAAACACTACAGTGGATACAAATACCACACTTCAGACCTATGGTAGCACATATCACTAGGGTTAAACCTGAGCATTACGGAAAACAGGAATTTAAACCATATTTCTTATGGACATCTTAAGAGGTTAGATTCTCTCCGCTCTCAGACCACCATGTAGCTCTTATATGTCATACACACTAAGCTTCTAGCAATAGTATTACAAGATCCCACATGGGATCCCATAAAAAGATGTTATAGTTTTTCAAAAAGAAGAAACAACTTCCTTAAGCCCTACTATCAACAGCACAAAATAAATCCAACCAGAGTAAATTATACATGTCATTCATTTCATATCTATTATAAAAGTTTAACAAGAGAATACAGTTGCATATATAGACATATAAAACACTTGACATAAAATCAATTCCCTGTGAAGATGAGCTTGTTATGAGTACACAATTCATCACCTCCCGTCATACAGTAAAAGAACCAAAGACTGATCCCACTGCCAACACTCCATCGGCTACAATCAGGAATAAGTTGGCACCAAGCACTGATGCATGACACCAAATCTATACAAACATAAAGGCCCACCCTTTCACAATCGTTCTCGATTAGGAACATTTATGTGGAAGTGTGTGACAGCCAGAGAGAGAAGACAAAGGGCAGACTTGTCAGCGATAAGCTCTAGATGATAAATGGTAGGGTTGAAGGTGGAATAAAAGTATTTTTCCTGTTCCTGTGTGTGGTAGATGGTGTAGAATCAACTCTGGTTTATCTGGCTTGTGATGTGTTACAGTTGGAATTGACTATTTTAATTTTATAATCATCTATGGGTTGGTAGATATGAGTAAAGCAAGATTTAAAATAACGAAATTTGACGCATTTGGATCTCTGCCTTTGCAAGGCAGAGTGGAGCTGCATAAATAAAAAGCTAGAGAGGGAGCAGGGATGACGAGCGGCAGTAAATAATGACTGTCTCAATGCACAAGAGATTTCAGACACAGTAATAGCAGGTTGTAATATGGGCCGAATCTGTCCCAAAAGACAACACGAGATTAACCAACACTCTACTCTAAATATCCCACATCCACACATACGAGACCACTGGTCCACAAGTCAGTCTGAAAGAAACGATAAGTGATGATATGAGCGTGTCTGAGAAAGAGGAACGCAGGGAAAAAAATAGAGATCTAAAGAGGGAAAGAGGAAAAAGATGGAGTATGGAAAAGAGGACAGGCATTTCAATAATTCACAAACTCCTCCTTCGTTTAGAATAGAATCAGTGCCCAAAGTGGACGCTGGCATAATCCACACAGAACTTCTCCAGTTTTATTGTGTATACAGTATGTATATTTGCATTCACAGAGGCAAAACACTGTGTGCAAAACAAACGCCTGACAAATATAATGAAACTATGCAGATCCCCTGGTGCTAGTAGAGTTGAAGAAGACGGAGACAAAAGGGAAAAGGAATGAAAGCGGGCTACAGTAGAATTAATGTTTAATCAGTCACCATGTCTGTCCATGTTAGTTTACAGGACCGAAGTTTCTATGGTACAAACTCATATTTTAAAAATACTTCCTCCCATTCATCTTATTAGTCCCAAATTCTTTCCATAAAATCTATTACAAACATGCAAGCAAAAATCCTTCTCTTTCACACACAAATACTTTGAATGTTGTTTTTCCTCCATTTAAAACTTAAATATAGCTAAGATAAAAAAAACGATTAAACGAATTAATACCCCTGCCAGACCACTAGGTTTCCCAAGACAATTGTAGTTTGATCTGTATTTGCTTATTTTTTGTCCAACACGAGAGCAGGGTCTGCCTTTTTATAGGACTTTACTGTTTGTGTTTAGGTATTTTAAATCATTTATTTCAATAACACAAATTATATTTTAAAATTTCCTGTCAATTTAAAAAAAAATTGACTCATGAAGATGGTAGGCTGCTGAATGACTGCCATAGCACTCCTATCACCAGGGTTAGCAAATTTTCCAGGGGAAACCCTGCATGAGAGATGTTGACGTTTTGTTGCACTGTAGTCATGTGCAGTAAGAGCAGTCAGTAGTTCACAATTTAGAAACAAAAATAAAATACATGTTTGTGAGAGTGCGTGTCCATGTACTTGCCAATTTCTTTGTGATTTTTGGCTGATCACCTTGTGAAGGTCTTAATGTCTAAATATGAACCTCAGTCCTTTGTTACAAATACTAGATCCTTGGCTTTTCTTAGCAAAATAAAATAAAATGTATTCTTCAGAAATTTGGGTAGGGTTGCACATTTTTCAATTTTAATAAAATTATTTAAAATATGATATTAAATTAAACAACTAAATTAATGCAATTTCTGAACAATTTTTTATAAAAACTGATAAAAATGTAGGTTGTTTAACTGTAAGGATGATGAATGAATGCCATACAAATACATCAGAGTCTCAAAGGGCAAAAGAGCAACAACCTGTAGAAGTTCAGAGCCTCATCTGCACGTTTATTTATTCACTCTCGTATCATATGACCATCTGTGCTCTGTCCCAAGCTAAACACTTTCCAGGAATTAAGTCATCTCTTAAAAATGCAACAAAGAAACTACAGTCTAAATTCTGTTACCAAGAAGCCAGTATTGATGTTAAAAGGTCAAAAAATGAAACATTTTAAAGAAAAAAAAAAAAAATCATCATGTTTGTGAAGAAAAATTATTTAACCACCCTGAAGGTTAAGCATATTTGTGAGACATGAGACAGTGGCTAAGTGATTGAGTGAGCGAGCGAGCAAGTGAGCTTCTTCGTTCCTTGTGGGGACACATACTATGTTGTGGAGGCCATTGCTCCTTGTGGAGGCCGAAGCCTGGCCCCCAAAAGGGGAAACACTGTTTTTGGGTCAGGGGTTAGATTTAGGACTAATATGTAAATTGAGTTTTGGTTAGGTATGTAATGGCTAGGGTTAGGATAAGGATAAGGCTTAGGGTGTAGAAATGAGTGGAAGTCAACAGTAAGTCTCCACAAAGAGCGCCATGCAAACTTGTGTGTGTGTGTGTGTTGGGGTGTGTGTGTGTGGTGACCTGCAGCAACAGGCATGTCAGTTATGTAATCCTCACTGTCAAAGACATTCACACTCACAGATCGACGGACCCACGCATGCACACTGGAGTCCCTCCTCCTAACCTAAAAATATTTCATTTGAACAGACAAGAAACAATTGATTGCAGTGTCAGCATATCCAGGTAAATAATCTTGGGCCATAATATTGAAACTGAAGCAATTCACTCAAACCTCAATTTAGATTAAAAACATAGACTCTTCTGAAGTCATTAGGATCACTGAACTGTACAGCAGGCACCCCATCTGAAGTTGTTACAATGCTGCATTAAGTAGCATCACTATACAGTATAGTTGAATTGCCTTACTGCGGAGAACAGCTGTATTACACAAATTCTGTTTCTGTTCTGTAGTCCATGACAGAAATTTCATTTGAAAAAGAATAATGAAAAATTCACAGCAAGTATCATTTACCTTTAGTTCTCATATGCAGTCAAATCATTTTTTCTGACAGTGAACTACAACTGAAATGTCATTTCACCCATCACATGGAGGTAAGGTTGGCTTTGAATTAAACAGATGTGAACCGTAGGAGGCCCAGCTTAAACTACGCAATCATCATGAAAAGTACATTCCTACATGTACTGCAACAGATGGCTCAGAATCAAGGAAAGCCAGATGGTAAAATTAAAGGAGAGTTTTATTACAAGTTGATCAACAGAAGACATGGGTAGCATAAACTAAAACAGCAGGAAAGCAAGACCCTGTTATAATACAGTACTCCAAGAAGTAGAAAGTAGCCGGAAAAAAGGAAATACTGATATGAAGCAACACTAAAACAGAAAACCAGCCAAACTGATTCCATGTACTAAACCTTAAAATGTTTTAACCCTATTTTGAAGTACATTTACTGCTTATTAGCAGTATTAGTACAACTACTTCCAAGAGTGGGGGAACAGTATGCTTAATCTAAATTCACATAGCATATAACAGCTTCTTAATACAAATTAGCATCATGCATTATTTTACTGTCCAAACATTAATATTTTGTTAATATATTAATTAAGATGTGTGCTTTCAGCTACACTGAATCAATAAAATCACAGAACTGTATGCACCAATATTACTTTAATTCAAGACATAATGTTTTTTTAATAGTAACACTTTTAAAACTGCAATTTTTAGTCATGCTATTTTTTGCTAGCTGAGTTGAGCTGCTGCTGAGCACTGCCAGCCAGCAGGCCAAAAGATGGCTCCCACACTTTTTCAACGATTTCATGAAAGACAAATTTCCAGCTGTGATAAAGAAATTGCTATTAAAATTTTTAAATTATTATATCTTACAATTAATGTCTTTCCATGTGTGTTACGCCCCTGACTGCAGCCAGGCTACCTGAGCAGATTTTCCGACAAATTAAAAAGCTAATAGAGAGCTCAATGGGAAAAGGCATAACTTTCAGAGTACTTTTACAAGGTTATCTCTGCTTTACTCTCAGAAAAGCATCAAGAGAAATGTCAAGCCATCGGGTGAAAGTGTGAGAATGGGGTAGTTTTTATTTGAAGAACTGTGTTTCAGAGTTGTTTTTAGAAGGCTTACTAAATGGCAAAAACAAAAAGAGAGAGAAAAAAACTGTTATGCAAAGAGAAGGACATGTAGCTTCTTGTCTTTATTTACTAGAAATTTCAGTGTTATGCTGACAAAGTTCAGTAACACCTTGATTTGTTTACAGCTATTTTCAAAAACGGCATCATGAAGCAATGTCTTAAAATCTGATTCAATACTCACAGTAAAGGAAAACCTTTAGACAACCACCATCGGCCTCTTCAAAAGTATTGAGTAAATGAGGATACATCCAAGTTTCCTTCCAACCTCCACATTTTTTAGTGTAAGTATCAGCACACAGTACAAGAGTAATGATTTGTTTACTCAGGCAACATGAATCCCCAAGGAGAACTCATATTTACCAGAAGTTCTTGCTTCCCTTTGTGTTGTTAACAAGAGATTGTTATATAACATAAAGCATATCTTGTAATAATAAATTGTTTGGTATTGTAAATGTGAAGAGCATCAAATGTGCAACTTCTTAAAGACAAAACAAAGTTATTTTTTATATAAAAATAAAATATTAGTTGGAGAAACAGAGCAACACCCACCTTTAAGGTTAGGCTTCGCAGAAGTTGCGAAGCCTCAATCATAGTATTTTCAGATCTGTAGCGTTAGCTTAAATAAGATTAACATAAAACAAAAATCTAATAGTGTTTATGTTGGTTTTCTGTGGACAAAATCACACTGGAAGTAGTCCCTGTGAAGAAGACAGCCTGAGCCTCCAAGGAAGGAGTTATTTGTTGTGAAAGAATTTCTTACCGGTTTAATATAGCCAGCATTTTATTTCAGTTATCTCCCAGTTTAATCTCCACTTTAGCTCATATTTTCTGCTTAACTAAAATTATAAAACTGGAGCAGTTGGTCATTTGGTTTGCAAACTAGTCTTTTACACTGGCCAACTATCACAGTCTTTTTCAGCGTTCAAATCTATCATTCCAATCACCAAACTTTGTGAAAATATTAACATCATGAATGAGGAGTGTAGTTGGGAAAAAAAGTCGAAAGAAAACGCCTTAAAGACCTTAGCAACTTCACAGGGATATAAAACATTAATGTTTATGTTCCAAGAAACTGAACTATATTTTCATAGATTTTCCTCTCAGAAACCTAAAATTACTTAAAATGTGTCTGAGCAAAACAAGTAGAAGGCAGCATGATAAAAAGCCAAAAATTGCAAGAGCCATAATATTACATTTGAAAAAGGGATCAAAGTATAACACATAAAAAAAATGCAGTGATAGAAAAGTATGCAGCTGGAATTCATATTCAAAAAGCTGATATTTCTCAGTGTGAAACAGGAAGTTGGATATGTTGTCTAAAAGCAGCAGCCTGGAGACTTAACAAACCGGCAACCCTGCTGAGGGATTTTAAAACACTCTGTAGCGAGAGTTCTTGTAAAAAGAAAAAAAAAATTAAATAATAATAATAATAATATCAAAACACAAAAATTCTGGCAGCTTTTAACACCTGTTACTCTGATGTCCACAGATCTCAACCATACCATTTATCCAAACCCCTGCATTACCTGACTACTTAAAATTAGGGATCCATGTGTAGGTGCGTGACACTTTTCTCCACCTAATTATTGTGAGGCTAATGAAGCATATGTCATGGAGAGAATGGAAGCTAAAATATTCATGTGGCAGCAGCAGTCCAATTTTCTCTCCTGCTTTTGGTTCAGACAAAAACAAAATGGAAAATGAGTCACTATGGATAATTAGCCAAAAGGAATATTTGGATGGAGAATGAATAGATTTATTCCAAAATATAAAAATGAACTGTACTAGTATAGGAGATAAAAAGAAAGAAATTTTATTTTCCTGCATCATAAACTTTATGCTAACAAACACTTGTCACCACCTTAGTTGCCCAGCTGTTGCTCATGCTTAGGTCTATAGTAGCTAAGATATAAACAGCATATTAGGCTCCAATTTGTTCCTGGGACGAAAGGTTGTTCCAGTGGACAAGCTGTTTTTGTTGACGTTGACAGAGCATACTCACATCGATGATCTGTCTTTGTAGTAAAAGTGTTCTTCTGTATTACCAATACGTATTGACAGATTCATTTCACATATTCATATTTGTAATGACTTTTATGTCAATAAGTCTATTTTCTGTTTACAACTATGTGGAGTTACAGATTTCAAGACAGTGAAAATTTAGATACTATGTGATCTTTGCAGAAAAAACGTTTTCTTTTTTAAATGGTAAAACTCAAAAGATCCGTTTTGAATCAGTTTTAACACTTATAAATACTGAAAGCAATAGGTAGTCTAACTGTGATTTATTTCTGTTTCACATTTCCAGTTTTTCATTCTTTCTGTTACTAAAATATGGTGACAAGTTGTCTTGACACAGTACTGATGCTCTCTCTTTCATTGTCTCTGTTTCAAGATTTGTGGCAGTTTCTGGTTTCTATAGAGCTTGGAGTGACTTGCAATAACTTAGGAAATGTAACTGAAATGAAAGAAACATGGGTTATAGTTTCACTGCTGAAAATAACAGTCAGATAGTGGAGATAAGCGGCTATTGGGCACCTCCTTGTTACATAACGTCTCCAAGGCCTGTACAGTCAGAGAAGGTGCCTCAAAGCATCACCGGATGTAATTTATACAAGTGGCAAAGATTTGCACCACAAAGTAAAATCAACAGGCCAGGCAAAAAAGAGACTCCAGGAAATGCAGTTCTAAGGAGAAATACACATAGTGATGCTCCCAACTATTAAAAGAGGTAAGAAACAAGATAAAGAAAACATCAGGACAAGATGAAACATCAGAAGCATTAGAGGCATGCGGATAAAGCATCAAAATGAAAGGGAAGAAGTGAAGATAGGGTTGCCAAAAAGGAAAAAAACTAAAAGGTAACAGGTCAGAGGAAGAGTAAGCCACATGAAGACTGACGCATGATGAGAACAGGAAAGGTAGGAGAGTGTGGGTGTTCAGAGAGATGCCACTTCATCATACGAACTAGTTGTAAAAAGCAATAAACTCTCTGTAGGTCTCAGCAGAAGGACTTCCCAGGCAACACAAAAGGCCATGGTCATTCATCTCACTAAAAGCTGAAGCTACTGAATGGAGCTCAAGTGGTAAAAAGTGTTTGTCACAGTAAACTCCTGATTACTTCAGAACTCCCCTCACCATAAAGACAAAATCATGATGCATTAATTAATTAAGCAGCTATCTGCTCTATTTTTCCAATTGCTTTGTGTCATTAAAAGGGTGCTCTAGGACCAGAAGTGTTCAGAGAAATCCAATTTAAGGGCAGCAAGAAATTAGTAACTTCTTGATCATGTAAAAGACATTTGTGTTTTATGGAAACTATCTAACATGGATAATTTCTCAGTCCTGCCTTCAGGTGATTACCTTCCTATGAAGTGATCGCTCATGCCAGTTTGCACCCACCTGCACCCTCCTTTTTCTATCATCACTCTTCTCAATTGCATCTAGCTCTCACGGTGCACTTACTGTATACTGATGTGATTGTATTAAGCCGCAGAGAGAGAGAGAAGACAGCCCTCGTGGCCAAGATGATGTACAGAACAGAATGTGCAGAACGGAGACGCGAAGGAGAGCAAGTAGGAGTTGGAGTGAGAGGGGAGGCATCCATTATTGTAATCCTAATACCCTGTCTGAAAAGGTGGCACTTAAAGTTAAGGACAGAAGACAGACGGATGGAAGAGGGACTGAGAAGAGAAAATGAGCGGAGGCTGTTTCTAAATCCAAAGCGCAACTTAATTTTTCAAGCATTATTGTTCTTTGGTAGAGCATCCGCACAATAACCAAAGACATTTCAGAGGTACATTAGCGTCCCTGTAGTGCATTTGTAATATTCTCTAGATATCCCAAGACGTGCATTTCAGATGGTACCAATTAACGAGACCAGTCAAGCTCGACAGCAATCACAGCTTTTAACATTATTTATCTCTCACATTTAGAAACACGCAGAATATGAATCAGGGGTGCTAATTTCACAAACAGCTTTCAACAAACGCAGTTTGTTTTTGTCATGCAGTGAATACAATAAACCCACTATAACAGAAGCAATATGTTGCTGTAGTCTATGCAAACAATGAGGGTTATCTTTCAAAAGTGGAGGCGGAGGACAGGGAATACCCTAAAGGAATAACATCTAATGCAGTCAGCTCTGGCCAATTAGTCAGGACTAGCATAGCCAGAGATGATGTCAGCCATCATTACTCACTGCTTAATGTTATAAAGCAGGAGAGAAACAAGAGAAAACAAAGAGGAATGCAGCAGAAGTTGGGTTGTATGTAATGATAGGAAGCCGAAGGAAGACGAGAAGGCTTGTGCTAATAATAGACATTTTATTAATAATTTCCCTAAGCAGTTTATCCATTCCTAAATACAAATGTTAGAATAAATGTAAAGCTCTCTGGATGGGGAGCATCTGTTAACATCAATTTACAAGCCTTCCCACTGATTTTCCAATTAGTATGAGTCTAAAGTCTTCTATAGCAAAGTTCACACTGTGTGATTTCTAGCCGTCTTAGGCAAAATCTTTTGTTGTAAAACGATTGTGAGAAAAATCTATGGTCTCGAGTTTGAATTGCTGGTCAGTGATCATTCAGTTTGACAGATGCACTGAAAGACCAAAGACAACCTATGGGAAATATTAAGATGTGTCAGATATTTTCTGCCATCATTTTGTTCTCTTTGCCCATTCACAAGAGCTTCCACAGCTGTCTCCTTCTCCCTTTCTTTTCAGACTCTAATAATCACACTCATGATTTGTCGTCCACTTATTGTTGGACAGATATCTCTTGTACTGTAGCAACATGTTCTTCCACGTTACATCTTGCACTGTGCAGTTTGTTATTAAGATTTCACGATGTTGAGCTTGCACAGTGTGACAAAATCAGGTCTTATATGATTTTGGAAATTGCATGGTGTGTGCTAGGCTTCCCAGGATTCCATTGCACAAAATTGAAACTAACATTTTTTATTATGAGTATACTGTAGTCAGGGCAAGACTGTCAAAATAATCAATATCGCAACATAATCTATAAGAGAAAATGCAATTATTCCAAAATGCTGATTTGTGTCAAAATCTACGTAAACATTTAAGTTTAAGCAACTAAAAATGTCAGTAAAGTACTGTCACTAGACAGTCAGCTCAGTGGCGATGCTCTGTCAGTCTCAGATCCCTATCGAGATGAACTTCCACAACCTGCTACAAAGTTTTGAACCTCGCAACACTCCGTTCTAATCACGCAACTCGCTGTTCTACTGTGGTGTCGCAAGAAAATGTTGGTCAACAGACGGCTATTGAATAGTGAAAGAATGAAACAAGCCAGTGCAAGCAACCCTGATCACCAAAGAAACCATTCATCAAAATTGCCACTAGACTGGATACATTTCCATGGACCAGACCATTCTTTACATGGTGTAAAAGTAAGACAATTTCCCTCCACATATTTCATTTTTACAACTCTGTTGCCCTTCCACTTCCTGTGTGTGGGCCTATCATGCAAACCCAAATGAAATAAAATGAAGGTTGAGGCTGTAAAGAAAAAAGTCTGAATACTCATGCAAAGCAATGAAGATACTTTGCAATGCTCACAGTGGAACAATGCAAACATCAGAAGCTGGATCTGCTTCCACCCTTCAGTCGCTCAGACACTCAGAATCTGTTAGCAAACGTCTGGTTCATTAACAATGACCTACAGCCACGGGTTTTTCCACACCACAGGCAGAATTCCAGTCAATATCCCACTGCTACTGAATGACTCTGTACTAACCTTTGTCATGTTATTTAAACAAACATAAACACTTATGTTTGTGTCTCTCAATAAGATAAGCTCAGAATACAAACACAAGTGCAAACAATGAGTGCCGAAATGAGTGTGTGCTTTATTAATTTGAACAAAATTTAACAAGCAGGGAGAGATTACCTTTTCGCTGACAGTCCAGATTTTATAACCTCAGTTGTACTTCTTAGTTCCAGAATATCACTGAAAACAATTCATATTTCAAAATCCTCATTGTTTCCTCTTACTTTTAAGGACACGTGACATGAACAATGAGTAACTGTTTCATTCATTTTTCTCCTCTGCCCTTCATTTATCTCTGTCTACTCTTTTTTCTCTTCACAACCAGAAGAGCGATTGAACTCAGACACCAGATAAGGTAATTAGCAAACTCTACAGTATGCAGGGTCAGCCCAAGTGTGTTTGTGTAAGACAGTAGCACTGCAAAGAGCAGTGGTGTGACAATTAATGAGGAAAATGAAGCGTTCAATTTTGTCTTTATTTAATTTTCTCATCAATCACAAAATTATTGCCAAAAAAATAACTAAAAAACATGTTTATTCTGCTTAATAGAAAGTATTAACTTTAGCAAGTATTTCCTCAAACATAATGAGAATAGTGTAATTTTTACGTTTGCTGCACTCGACTCTGACCTAACTGACCTTATAAAAATGATCAAACAATCATAGTATTCAGCAAAAACAATGGGACAGTCAGATCAGATCTTTCCAAACAATGTTTGCATGATCCTAACAACATTCCTTTAACCTCTGTTGGTCATTGGAAGTCTTGGATTTAAAAATGTTGGCAGCCTTTCTAAAATCTGTGAGTTCAGGTAAGGATCTATATTGTCCCAAGACCACACATGGGAATGGGTGTTTTGATAATGCTAATCATGGTAGCTGTGCTAATTATTGTTTTGTAAGACAATTTAAAATTGTCAATTCTCTGATTCGGCAAAAATTCAGGTCAAACCTTTATAAAACATGGATATTGGAAAATGGAATTTCAAATTCTAATATATTCATCCTTAGGTTGAGCCAAAGTATTAATGTTTCTTGATCTCTTGGAAACTGAAGTGAATCTGAAGGGGTTTCTTGGATAAAAATGCTCCGTATCTGTGCTTTTTTCTCTCCTTTCAGGTACTGTTGCATCCATTGTACATAAGTAGTGGTAACATTTTAGAAACAGTAAACTTTATCTTTGGCCGGTTGCAAGTATCTAAACTAATATCCCTATGAATGACGGTGATATTTTAGCTAAAAGCAAATGTACACTTGCAAGACAGAGGAGTACGATAACACACTAGTTCAAAAGAAGAAGAAGGTCAATAGACGCTGCTTTATTTTTACCACCTTTCAACCAAACTCGTAGTATTATATGCCCTCTTCTTTTTCCTCTCTCTTTCTCTCTGTCTGTAGTTCCACTTTCATTTGTCTCAGCATTATGTATAAATGAATGTGTGTGTTTCCCTTCTTGCCCTCCAAACACAGTTCAATTCTACTACGAGAGAGCAGAGGCCCAGATCAAATAAAGCCAAGCAAAGCTATTACAAGAAAACAGAGGTAGGAAACTCCACGCTCTCACACACTAAGACTATTTACCCCAATTGTTTTAACCCCTCAAAGCAGCAGTGTGCCCTAAATGTAACTAGACCCTCTGTAGGAGCAATAAAATGTATTAAGTACAAAACTTTATGTTAATTATTTGGTGGCATATGTTGTATACCCAATGCTTTCTTAAAATACTCCTAGCAATAAACTTGCTAAATCACAAATTTAACTGGTTTTACTTTAAATCATTGACTCAAATACTCTTGATGTCAATAAAAACTGGAATAACGAACATTTATCTATGAACTACACAACCCAGGATTGGTGAATACTTGAAGGCATCAGAGTTGCTTTTTTAGCAGAAAGCAGCTCTCAGTTAATTAGTAATTTGACATCTTTGGCATCATAGTGAGCTGACACCGCAGGCTACATTGAAACGGATTAGGGGATATTTCAGTAACAAATGAAAAAAAAAAAAATCTATCCCTGAGAGTTAATTGAATTTGTAAAGCACTGTCAGGATTTCCCTGCAAGGTTTACTCTTCCTCTTGGCATAAAAATTATCTCTCACATCCTAATCACTGATAAAGAAATCAAAGCCATGCAGAGTTTTGTTTTTATTTTTTTTCTTGCAAACAAGCTGTCAGGAAGTAATTTTAACATCTGAATTTAAATTTACAGCCAGTGAAGGTTAAAAGTGTGTCACTGTGATGCTTTCAGTAAACAGTGTGCATATCTTTATGTTTGATCTGAGCTGTGCAGTCACACTTAAGTATACTGGGGAGACAAACACAGCCTGGAATTAACAACAAGAAAAGTAGACAGATTTTTTTTTTTAAATATATGCATTTAACCTGTTGTCAAGGATTGTAATTTGTATAGAAATAAACAAATGGTGTTTATTTTCAATGTCTGTGAATTAACAGTTGCTTTAATTTCATGCTTGATCTTTATTTTTCTTGGCACCACTGGAATAAAATTAGGCATTTGTTCAATACACCCTCAAAAAAAGTTTTTTTTTAAATTAATATCAAAGTAGAAACTACATGGTGTGATACAATACATTAATGAAAGGGGAGGGGGGAAATCAAGAAACAAAAGGTATTGTGTTTTAAAGCAAAAAACTTTAATTTTGTTTGAACGCCATTTGTTCATCATAATATTTTTTGTAAAAATAAATCTTTTATCAAGGTGCTTTAAAAGAGCTTGTAATAAACACTGCCAATGAGATTATAATGCATTATTATGGCTGTCTATTTGAGTGGTATCATCCTTGAATTTTGAGTCTTTCTTTATCAGGAGAATAGGATGTAATTTATGACATTTGGCATAAACACCTAACAACTAACATCTCAACTGGAAAACTCTTTTTGACCAGGTAAGAGAGGCATGTTGAGAGTTGAACCCTTTTCATAACTGAGCACAGACCTAGCTCAGAACTGAAAATATCAAACAATTTGACCACAATCTAACAATCTAAATAAAGCCTTTGAAATTATATGGAAAAAAATGTAAATGAATATCATGCCACTAGTAAATAATGACAACTGAACTAGTTTTATCATGAATAAAGCACCACATTTGAACAGACCTATCCAGGGAAGTGACAAATGTTCCAAATGCTGTTAGGACTCCAATAATGTAAGACATTAATCTTTCTAGTCCACCTAGTAGTGTATATAAAACTAACAAGTACTAAATCAAAGGGGAAATATTAAGTCTTGTAAAATGTTAGGCAAGCACATTTTAATGAGTCCTCGCTGGATCATAGCAGTTTCATAGGCACTAACAAGGGACTAGTATTCCTTTTTTCAAATATATTCCCTTCTTTGTCGGTTTAGGTTGCTCTCAAAGGTGTGTGCTGAAATTATCCTGAAGCTTGTCAAGTGCAGGTTAAGTCGAAAATTATTTCATAAAAGTTGTATGCCAATAAATGTGACTAGTGTTGGATTGGGCCATTTTCCTTCTGAAAAACACAACAGACATCAGAATATAAAATTGTTATAGGGTACAACAGCACAACTTGAGAAATCACATCTACATTTGCACAGATATCTGAGTAGTTCTGGTTGGATTTTTCTGTTACTTTGCAGCAGATTGCTCACTGCAAGGTGCGTGTTTTTGAGCATAGTGTGAGCAGCATGTCTGAAGTGGCAGCGGCTCCACCGCTCCATCTGTGTCTACACAGGCGGTGTTCAGATTTGGTATCAAACTGGACGGTACCTGCATTTTAAAAGCACAAAATTTGCAAAAAAAATCATTTCATGCTGTATAATTTCTTAGAGGGCAAATCATACTGATCAACAAATAAAATAGCAATTCATTTCAATAGATTTAAGCTTCAGATTATAGTTCTGGCTCGATGTTTTCGGCTTGATGTAAACTGGGCAAACTGCTCTCGAAGCCATGAATTGTTGACTCTGATGTCCCGCCCAGTGTCACTGACTGAGCTTTTAGACTGTCATCCCTGCATCAGCTCATTTCTGATGGGTTTTCTGCTTAGAGAAAAGCAACTGTCAACTGAATAAAAAGCCAGCAAAAAGAATAAAACATCAAGGAGAAAATTTCTAATTTGTACCCAACAGAGATAATTGCTGAAGAAAGAGTGTGAGGGATAAGTATCGCTGAGGCCTCCTTACAAAATTTTGCTTTATCTTCTCCTTTGTCTTATCGGCATCTTAACATTTCCACTTATGCTTTCTGTATGCAGATTTGTCCTATTACTTCTCATCTCCTTTTTTGCATTTCTGCAAATATTTTAATAAATTAATTAGTCTGTACTTCAAAACATATTTGTACAATTATGAAGCAAGTCCCCCGGCACGCTGAAGTGGCGTACAGCTAAATTTACTGATGCCGTTGGGGAGCGTCCTTCTATATTACCGGTGGCTTATAAATAAAAAAAGGGCATAAAATTGAATATTAGGTTGTTAATATTGAACATATGAATATATATTCGACTTATGTTAATAAGTTGAAAGAAATAACACATACACATATGTTACTGTCACGAACAGTGTTGTGCATGAATGCTCTCAGAAGTGCTTCTACCTTTTAGCATACACTTTTAACCCTGCTTTTTTGGAAGTCAAACTTAGACTGAGCAGAGTTCTTCTTGGACACAGTGAACTGCAGATATGTCCTGACATGTGAAAAATATTAGGTGCATCAATGTAGAAGAGACAGACATTTTCCAGTGAAGACCGCAGTGTGTGACCGCTGTGTGTGTACACAAATTTAGGCAGCTGCACCCATGTATCAATCTTTGGGGGAAACTGAACGCTCCTTCATTAACATCCTAATTTATAAGCCATGTAGAGTTTTTATTCCAACTGTCATAAATGTAAGCATAACCAGAATAAGAGCACAGATATTGACTCAGAATTACACGAGTGACCACTTCATCAGTTTACGAGCAAAAACAGAATTAGAATTTAAAGGTATATTAAAAGAGGAACATCCAATCTTTAAAAGCAGCATGTTTTTATCAAAAATAAAGAATAAAAATTCACATTAGCTTTGATTATTGAGAGTAAAAGCAGGAAAACAAATAAAAATGTAAAAGTAAAAGCAGCTTCAATGTCAGTCAGGTCAAATAAAACTAAAATTTACAAGGTCAAACAGAGGAGGAGACAATTAAACAGATAAACTGGTAAAGCTCAGTGAGTTATGACATTATATATTGGCAGTTTTTTGATATGTGTCGTCATACTTCATTTTATGTATACAAAAACAGTTATTGAAGAAATGAAAATCAGTCTTTGCAACTAATTCAAAATGTTTATGTGGTGCAATATTGACATGAAATAATTCAGTTTTTACTGAATTGTAAAAAATTCAGTTTTAACTGAGCAATTATTCCATGGTTTACGGTGAACTTGTTTTGGTTAGTAGTAAACTTTCAAGTTTATGTTTCCAAAAATTGATGCATAACCAATTTTTTCTTTCCATATTTTTAACATGGATGTGACATGGATGAACACTTGCATGTACTTGTGCATTGTGTGTGCCAGCTTTAAGAGAATTACCCTCCACTGTAAAGGACTGAAAAGGGGATAAATTCCAGGACCTTAACCATTGAACTTATTCATCTCCTCCATTAAAACAGCAAGGCAATGAGAGGATAGAAAAAGTAGAAATTGCTTTACTGACTTTCCACACTAAGTAACCCCTTTTATTAAATCTATTTGCATAAGAGAGTGTGCGCCTCAATATCCAACAGGTGAAAAAAGGGACAAAGAACTGAGAAGAGAGTTGAAATAGATACAGCAAAGATGACACAAAAATTAGGAAAACAGAAGGGAGTTACATACACCAATAAAAACTAGCAAACAGAGAATTAGTTTAAAGATAAGCATTCAAACATCTTTTTATAGATATTTCCAGTCAGCCAGTGATTGTCCAAACTAAGCCGAGACAGAAAATGTTGCACATTTGCCTTTGTAACCTTGTATTCCCTCTAAATTTTGACTAAACATTTCAACTAATAAACAGTGTTTCATCCATATTTAAACACTTATCAACTTCTTTATGTAGACTGTGTTTCACCTTTCACCTTTTAACCACGTTAGGATAAAAGGAAAGCTCATCTGTTTCGCAATGTTTTAAAAACTATTTTGCACAGAAATTAAGCCAAGAAATATAGTCTCATGGTAATGAACATAGTGAATATAAACTTAATTTTCTGCGCAATAGGGATAATACTCATTTAAAACAATCCATAGTCGCCTGTCAATGACTACAAAAAAAACACTTAAAGGCACTTAATAGGCCACAAACTGAAACGACTGCTTTTACTCCTTCTTATTCGATTCAATCAAAGAAAATTCAAAGCCAAAGGCTTCTGGTTACCATGGCTACAAAATGGCCTAGCAGAAAAACATTCCACTCCCCTGCCCACTTAAGATCAATCTCTTGACAGCTTCTGCATAACTGACAGATTTATTACCAGGCTAACTTCCCAACATCAGCACGTCTTGCTAAGGAGGACAATATGTCAGAGATCACTCTCAGGCAACAAATGGCAAAACTGTTACTCGCAAACACGCAACAGATAAACACAGCAGCTAATACTTTGACAAATCTATTTGTAAAAAGTGCCTCACTTGACTCTTACCTGAGCAGAGGAGTCAGAGCTATGTGGGTGGAGAAGGTGGAGTGTCCTGCTCAGCTGGGAGCTGACAACTGTCCAGAGCTTTACGTTGACTGATGTGAGGACTGAGTCTTTCCAGGAGTGGCGGAGAAGCGTCTCAGATGTCTCTATGTCCTTTCAGTTTCGTCTGTCCTCAGCTACAGCCGACATTCCCTGCAGAAAAACAAACATCAGCACATCTTTCAACTTTATTGGCCCAGTTTACCAAATGTTTTACAGTGTTTTTGCAAAATCTACTAATGTGTTACAAGAAAGTATCCTTATCATTAAAATGTTTTCATATTTTGTGTTGTTACTTCAGTGTATCATACTGGGATTGTATGTGACAAATCAAGAATCTGTTTCAAATGTAACAAAAAAGAAAAACGTTTAGGATGTATAAATACTTTAGCAAGACAGATTATTTTACTATGCTGCAGAGTTTTGTACCTTTTATCCCTTCATATGCATTCAGTTCAATTATCAGTTTAACCTTCAAATAAATGCTCACAAAATTCTTCTCAAAGCAACCTCAAACTTTAGAATTACATAATATCATGAAGCAAAATGAGTTAAGGTGAAAAAGCTTGTCAAAACCATTAAATAAGAAACATAATGGAAACATATCTGCATATTCATTTCTAAAACTTATCTCACGCTTCGTTTTTTCAGTCTTTAAAAACTCCTGACCTTTGTAAAAATCTGTTTGCCGCGTCCTACACTATATTTTTCTGTTGCTCTCTTGCCCTCTCTGAGGAGTATTCAGAACAACACCCAAGCTATTTATACACTGACGCCCGATCAGCATGGCAACCAGGCTTTGTTTACCCACATGAGACACCGGTTTGAGGCTTGTGTCCTCCTTTTATCCCCCAAAAACATAGCTATTAAGGTTCATTTAGGCATGTTTCATGAGCTTGACTCACTTTAACTTAACATCTCTAATTTCCCAGCAGATCTTGGTGTTTCTCTGGAAATAAGTGAGCACATTTGCAAAATTCCTCACTGTGTTGCAAAAAGGTGGAGGGAGGATATTTGACTAAATCAGAAGAGTTCATCCAGTTCTCAACGTTTTATATAAGTACCTAGATAAAACAAATAAGTTACCTCTTCAGCCTGTGTGGCCTCTGCAGAGGCCAAGAATTGAGAAGTTTAAATTAAGTGTGATAAACCAGGGAAACATCTAAAACATACAGGAGTGCAGTCCTTTAGGACTGACTAATCAACACTGGACTACATACAAATATGGCTGCATGTTTATAATGTCCTCTCAAAAAAGAAAAATCTGAATTTTCACTCTTTTTCATAAGAAAACAGACATCCAAACACTGATTGAAGAAAGAAAGACGACAAATGACACTGTAATTACATGCTGTACCTCTGGACTAAAGGTGTCAAGATGAAGTCCAACACTGATGCGTCTTCAACTGTCGCACAGACAATTTTTTCAAACAGTTCAATGAACACAATCTTCGACATGTATTAATCATGCCGTCATATTCCCCCTGCTGATGTTGGGCCTGCCTCCTATTGTGCTGAGAACTCAATCTCCAAAACCTAAGAAGCAGATGCATAGAAACTGCACGCAAAATGATGTGATGGCATGTATTACCCATTGTGTGAGTTTAACTCCACATCCTGCATGCAAAGTGTGTAATGTTATGCATATGTACAAATAAAAGCACTTGACACTGTGTTATGTTGCTGTTTTCAGAACCACTTGAAGTTAAGGAAACTCATCTCCGTTCACATAATACAGCTGAACATTAAGCTGAATACTCAAATCATGAAAGTAGTGCACTTCAAACTCATTCACATTTTTTAACAGATTTGCATTTACTCTCACACATCAATCCACAATGTCCTACATTAATGGTGACTGATAATTCAACAGCCAACTCCCACTCCAAACTACAGAGTAAATATCCATTACGAGCAACACAATACAAAAACAAAACAATTTCAGCTAACTGTTTCTTCTTTGAACAATCCTCCTTTCCTTCAAAAGTCTAAATTTGGATTGGCTGGTCCGTTTAGTGACAAGATTAGCTAATACATTGTTGCTTACTACCAATGTAAGCAATATCAATTCCTTTGTGTCCACTAAATCCATGACATTTTATTCTTATTTTTTATGGCTTTCTGTTTTTTCTTACACAAAAACATGGAATAAAATCTGTTAAATGTCATACCAGCTTTCAAGTAAAACATGCATATTGCACAGAAAAGTTCAGGTTTTTGCTGTTCTGTTCCTAGAATAACACTGAAGGTACAGCAAGTTGATATTAGCTGACATATCAGTCTGCTTGGGTAGAGCATGGCTCTGTACTGTTGGCACTCCAAGTGTAGTTTCAAAAGTACATTACATAAAAACAGCAAGGGTTTGCAATTCCACAAAATGATGACTTGCAACAGCTTGCAGCTATCGAACAGCTATAATTGTTTCTCTTGTAAGCAAGGTAAAAGTGTTGGAGCCTCCTTTCAGCCAGCTGACCAGCAGGGTGTATCAACAGGTGGTTGGATTGGCAGCAATGAGCAATTCTATCAATTATACAGTCAAAGAAAACTCTGGTTGCCTTGGCACTTTGCTGACAGCTCAGTAAAAGCACTTCAAAAACATGTAAGTGAAAATAAGATGGAATGTCTGAGCCCAAACGGATCGCACCACAAGTTGAAGCAAACTTTTACAAATGCAGACAAGCAACCTTTGCGTATCACATGAACACTTGGAAGGCCCATAGCCTCGTAGTTTGTTTTTTTGTCTTTGCATACAAAGACAAAAAAGCAAATTCACAGAAGAATTTCATCCCAAAAAATTGGAACGTTCACATTGTGTGTAGTGAAAATTCGTGATTCTAACAACAGAAACTTATGTGTCCTTTGGAGAGAGAGCCTGATTGCTTATCTGCTTTAATCCTGCCACTATTGTCTTGTGGAACTTGGATTCATTTCTTTAGCATATATATTTTCAGAATTTTTGCAGACATTTTAAATATATTCATGCACTTTTATAGTAACCTGCTGGGTCATGTTAACAACTGTCTCCTCTGTTCCACTTTGGCTTACTGCTGCACAATATTATACTGAGAGTGCAGACAGACAGATTCTGCATGAGGGTCAGATTTCAGCACCATGCTGGCACAACACAGCACGCTATTTTCAGATTTGTTTGAGTGAAGTTTTTGGGTAATTCTGAGTGACAGCAAGAGTAACAGTAATATAATCTGGTTTGCACTGTGTTTTCATTGGCTTGGCAGGCTGTTATATAGAGATTAATTAGCATAGTGACACAGAAACTATGAAATAACTCAATGACATTAAGTGTAAAGCATTTGCAAAACAGACCAATAAAACGCTCCCCATTTTCTGTTTATGTGAAAGATGTTTTGTAAATATTATCTATGTTAGAATTTCAGTTGAAGAAAGACAAAAACAGCAGCAAAAAAAATTAAAATCCCTTTACATCAATATGTTGTAACTGTGTGATTTTTTTCCCTTTTTTTATGGCTCAGTGTGATGATATCCTCTGTTAACCTGTATCTTGTCAGAAATCAATATCCATCCTGGCTGGAGTTGAGGGGTCAAATCAATACGGAGCAGAGCTTTCACCTGGTTTAACCCTGTCCGTCTGCTTCATGGAAAACATTGGCCTAAATATTGTGAAAAGACAGCTTCCACTTACCGGGCTCAGACTCAGTTCCCTGTCATTGTGTGATGAACTCAATACTCCTGACAGCCTGCTCTCTGTATGTCTGTGCACAGCCCCTTTTAGCCTGCCATACTGTTGCTTTCCAGCCTGTTGTCCTTCCTCTGTCTCACACAGGAATGGACACACCTGCATGAACCCACCTACACATATGCATTCAGAGATGCTGACAGGTAAAGCTGTGAAAACGGAAAAAACAAAGCCATAGGTGAAATGGTCATGTTTGTGTTCCTGTCTAGGTGTTCTTGTAAGGTTATGTTTGAGAAGACCAATTTAACCCTAGAAGAGGAAGTATTGTATGGACATCAAGGACATTTGTGATACTTGTTGTTTTTAGAGAGATGTTACAACAACAACAGGTTAAACTCGGGCCAGATGAGAGTAGGAATAAGATTGAGATTCAGGTTATGGACAAGAAATGAAGGTATAGATGTAGTGAGAGAAATTGTCATTTTAAAATGTATTCATTCCATCACAGAACAATAAATGTTGAGACTTTTCAGACAAAAAATTATATTTAAAAGCCAAAATGTCTGTTGATTAAAACTGAAAACTACTATTTTTTTGCATGCAAACACATCAAAGGTCAACATGTTGTAAAATGTGCTAACTGTTTTGAGTTCAGTACAAATCATAAAGGTTAAGGACATATGCTTTGATTAAAAAATAATGACAATATTTTAATCCGTTCATTCTCAGTAGGATGGAAAAAATATCACAAAAACCTACAGTTCTGTAGGTCAATCTGCACTTCTGACATTTCAATATTTTTAACATTACAGATGCAAAATCAAACATAACTGCCACGTAAAATGTGTTGTATCAACATCAATTCAAAAGAATGCTTAACGAGCAACTATTAGTTGGATGTGATATTCTAGCAGTATTAACATTCTGCAATGATACAGTTGATAAATGAGTACAACCCTTAGAAACAAAGTGTTAATGTGATAGTGAATGTGATGCTAAGGAGCAATATTATTGTTTATCATATTGACTGTGATACCCCCACATTTTGCATTACTTCCTTTTCAAATACAAAATGCCCCCAACTGTGACAAATTTCAGTATTCTAGTCACTAAAATTAAATTTCATCAAACACTGGTATTGGGGAGATGATTGCGGTTCAATATAATTTGCAACTGTAGCTATGATTGTTATGATAGAAGGAAGATGAGATCGGAACGTGTGTTCTTAAATTAAATTGTGATCACAGTATTTGACAATGCTATTTTATGTTATTTCCTTTCTAAAATCATGTAACTGATTTTATCAAACTGTTCTAACATCAGCGCATGTGTGATGAAGCAGTTGTGTTGCCGTCATTGCCTTGGAGCAAGAATATTCCAGACGTTCTGAACCCCAGGGAGCATGGAGAACTCTCCATGCTCCTTAACTAGAGATCTCATGTATCTGATTTGTACTTTTTTGAATGGAGAAAAAAAAACGTTAATTCATTTTGTAATAGAAAAGCTGAAAAATGTACTCAATAGAAGAAAATCGTCTCAAGGCTGCAATATAACTTATGTTATCTAGAAATAGATGCACAAATACAGCCAGAAAAAAAGCATGCAACCCTTTTCAATGCATTTCTTAACAGCTGCTTTTCAAGGAAAAAGTGAAGCACAGAGGTAAAAGAGGGAGTCTAGACTGTATTATTGCTACTGCAAATGGCTGAATTCTATTGAGATTTATAATCTCAACTGATTTTAAAAGCATTAAAGCGTAAAGCGCCAAAGCGACAACCAATGATTATTTTATATCTCTGAATGGTGTAAAAGAATCAGGATGATTGTTATAGGTTTCATTGCAGTCTGTGCAACCGAACTGAATGTGACTGTGTAAAGCTATGGAAGCAGAAAAGAGAGAGGGAGGGCCACCTATACAATGTGACACTGAAAGAAACATGACCTGCGTTATGCAACTCACTCATTTGCTCTCGACACTATCCCTGCAGGTCAAAGTATAGTGCTCACAAAAGCTGCCTAAACAGGCTTCAGTGTACCTGTTAAAATGTTAAAAATTGCAGACATGCACCCATTAACACTGAAACAGTATGCACTGAAACACCACTTCAACCATATAGACCACAAGCGTTACAGCTGAATAATCAATGAAGTGCTGACACAACTCGACCAAAGTAAGGTGGACTAGTCTTGAGAGACCGATTAAGATGTAAATGTATTTTGTCAGCAAGAACAGGATTGAGACATCATGAGGGACTTACTGTCTGTCAAGGGAGAAAGTTGCAGATGTTTACTGTGAAAGCAGCAATATAGTTTCTGTCTTTTAGGCCCTTGCAGCGGAAGACAAACAATCAGGATGAAAATGCCCTGAAGCTCTTGGACTGCTCTAACTACACTGTTAGAACATGAAGAGGTGAAAATATTCAATGCTGACTTAACTAAGAGGTTGATTATGAATGGCAAATGGTCTGTACTTGTTCAGTGCTTTACAGTTTACCTAGTCCAGAGGAGTTCAAAGTGTTTCACATTATACTCAGTCTTTCTTCCATTCACACACCTTTCACATGCATAAATTATGTAAATAAATCAAATCTAACCGTTTTAACATTATTTCCATGCTTAAAATTAAGACATCAGAAAAAAAAAAAAACAAGGCAGCTGGAGAACAATTCAGAAAGGTAGAGACCTAGCAAACTGGTAATGTACCCATGGATTTAAAAGCTCTTTGAGGTGAGCCTGTTATTCACCACAGTTAAGGATGGCTGTGACAAAAACAGTAATTTAAGAAAGTTAACTTCTATCAGCATAAAGGAAGACATTGTGGTGTATTCTTGGAATCTTGGCTAATTATTCTGCGTTCACATGCAGACGGAAAATTTAGATATGTTATTATATATTATGAAAAAAATCAGAGCTACTGATAGTATGGAGACTTTTAAAGAAATATTTTTTCTAAACGTACCACTACTCGTTGGCTTTTCATTTAAATACAAGTTAATAACTTAATTTTTACAGATTCTGTTTTATATTGAGTCAAATTTTTTATCAATTTTTACATATTTTAAGTCTTACTTGTGATTTTACTACTCTTATGAGATTATTTTTACTATCTGCACCATGTAGTTCATTGGTCAATAAATAAAGTTAACACTGAAAAAAAATAAAATAAAACACTATGTGTAACAGCACATAGTGGTTGTATTGGCGGAGGATAAATAAAAAATAAAAAAAAACACTAAATGATGTATTTAATTGACTTAACACCTACATGCTTACACTAATCTATGTGGAAAACACAACAAACATCCTGAGTGAAATTTATTTTTGTTTCGTACTTAAGACTGGCTCTAAAACATAATTGCCCTTATAACATTGCAGAAAAACAATATTTTAATAACGTAATAATATGCCTTTTCCATGATTGAGTAAGTTGATTTTTCAGTACAATTACAAATAATAAAGGTCATTTCAGTAGTAGTTTTTTTTAATATTTTTTCAAGTGTGATTTATGGAGTGAAATTTCACTTTAGTGGCAAGTACTTCATGTATAGTAAAAATGATTTTAAATGATTTTAAAAATAACATTTTAAAAAAAAAAAGAGTACAAATACTATTGGAAAGGTGCAGAACTACAAGGATGTACCTAATGGATTCAAGAGCGCTAGTAATCACAGAACTAATCTATCAATATATTGCAGAATTCCTAAAAACTTGGAGATACCACAATCTTAATACCCTAGATTTTCACAGTACTAACTACACACTGTATGGGCCCTCTTGTAATCATTTAATTTATCATGAATATTAAGGTCATATAACGCTGACAATGATGCTAATAAGAATATGACCCCTTAGCCTAAAGGAGTACATTAAAAACTAATTTAATCCCCATAAACTTCAAATTAAAAACTGATTAACGCTTTGTAAAATCCACTGATAAGCTGAAGTGAATGAACAAGAACATTGCAACAAACCATCTCATTTCCTGGCAGAGCTTTTCTACATCCAAAATGAAAGTTTATGAAAATAGATGGCCTTTTTATAAACAGTCCAGGCTTTCATGACACCATCAGGAAACACATTTGCATTTCGCCTGGAAAGCGGCTGCCTCCACGCACCTCAAATAAAGAATGAATAGCTGTCTCCCACGCTGCTGTTTTTAGCCATTCATTTGAGTCCTCAGAGCATTTTTGACTGAGGTACTTTAAAAAAAATACACAAGCTGGAGATGGATCGTGGTTTCACAACAGCTGAGCAGATTTTAGTTTTATTTTTAAAACAATGATGTTTCTAGAGTCGAACATGCCTTTTCCAAAAGGAGAAGAAAACTGAGCAAGCAAAATATGCAAAAAATAGAAAAGTTCACCAAAACCACATATACTTCATCCAAAAGCCCCAAATAAATTGCACAGCTGCATATATACATGTGTTTACCAAGGAATAAAGCCAAAGATCTTTCATAGAAATTTTGCTTAAAAGGAAATCGTCAGAACATAACATCAATATGATGAGTAAGACGGGCTGAAACACTAGTAAAACCATGAGTGTTGAAGGAGAGAGACAATAACATTATAAGCCTCAGAATGCTGCACATTTGTACATTTCTATTTATACCCCAGAAGAAATGTGTGTTTGAATGACTCTTAGAGACGTTTACTACTATTAAAGATCAGATCACACGTTTCCATACAACTCTGCATTCCTCCCATGTCCCTTGTTGGTAGAGGGAGCACAGAGTCACGTAAAGCCAAGCTTTGATCACCTTCCAAAGAACCCAACATCAAAATAAGGCAAACGGGTTGAGAGAAGGACCACACAAGCACAAACCCCTACACAAAACCTCAGAGAAACACTGTTTAAAACCATTCACACGTAAAGCTTTCCTCCATAAAATGTTCCCCTAACACACAAAAAGCCATTTTGCATTTGCTTTACACACAATGCATGGAATTTACTTTTGGTTACAAAACACATTTTCTTGAGAATTATCTGTATGGAAGATGAAGTGGCCTTTTCCTGACTTATGAAAAATGAACACTTCCACAGTACTCATTTTCTCATTTCTGTCACATCAAATGAATACCTCACAGAACACAAAAAGTCATGAATTACTAAAAGAAAAAAAATTCACTCACTGATCAATATGACAATGTAAAGTATGAACCACACAAAATGCTTCAACTTTAAATTTGTGGCAGAGACACTAACTGAAGCACCAACCTTTGTTTAAAAGTCTTTTTTTTTCTCCATTGAACAAATGAAATGAAATTGAAGGTCATCCATTTTAAGCTTCTTTTAATACATTGTTTTACCACAGGTTGTGGTGAATAAAAAAAGAAATCTGAAGTAAAAACGTAAATTATTAGATATTTAAAAAAAAAATTGGCAGTCCTGCGTCACAAGAAATATGACCGAATAGCGGTAGCTACTGTACAACAGGTTAGTAATATTATTGACATCTTGCATTATGGAAATGCAGCTTTGCAACAGTGGGATTCATAAGAACTCATATGCAACTCTTTGGGAACTTCAGTCTCCCTCATAGATCTATAAATGTGTTGAAAGACTAGTCAAATTTTACTTTTTTGTTATCTGTAATCATTTCAGCAGAGGGAAAGAAAATGGTTTCTGTAGGCTTAGCTGCTTTAAGGAAGTGAAAGCTGACTGACTGAAGACAGAAACTTTGCTGAAATCACAAGAAATGCTGTTGTGATATGTTCCAGGAAAGGAATATTGAGCTGAATCTTGGATCAGGAATGTGAAGCAATTGGTAAATAGACACAAAGTCACAAATTACAGGTGTATTGTGTGCAATAAAAGTTTGTTGTGCAAAACAGCATTAAATGTCCAACATTTGTATGCTTACTAGTTTGAGTTGCAATTTAATAATGCCTAGAACAACTGTTGAATTCAAGAAAAAAAAATTTTTTTTAATTTTTTGGGTTAATTTTTGATAATTTGGTAAATTTTACTTGTTCTATATTTTTCTTTTTTTTTCTTTTGTATTAATTAATTTTATAAATTCCTTTTCTATGTGTCTCTATAAATAAAATGTTTTATACTAAAATAGTAAAAAGAAAATAGTTTATTACAAATAAGTTAAAACTGTGTTACAATTGTGTCCACTATGTAAAACAGATAAGACATGTTGAACTCTCTAAGCTGGTTGGAAAACGTTTGTGTTCTTCACAAGCAACCTCTCTAACACAGACAGACTGTGTGTGTGTGTGTGGGGGGGTGTGCATGTGTGTGTGTGTGTAAAAAGGTAACGTAAAAATAGTAACGCCCTCTACAAATATTCCTTTGTCATGTACCAAACAGTCAAGTCAACAGGAGTGAGTCAAGTTTTAAAAGTTAAAAGTTATTACGGGGTTCACAGTGGGGCCCCAGGAAGTCACCAACATACGTCAGGAAGCACAGTGATTGTGACAGCTTCCTGCTGGCGGCACAGGTGCTCGCGTCCAAAGATCCACACTGATGCACGAACACTTGGCCAGACCACTGTATGCCCCCTCCCTAACACACCTGAAATACATAATGGCACACATTAGGATGCACATGCACGCACACATGGAAAGTACAGGGGCTCACACCGCCCCACCAGCTGTCCCTCAGAGTGTCCAAGAGAGGACAAAGAACACTGAGACAAGAGGAACAAGAAGGACTGAGTGCATAGATTATGGGTGTGTGTGCAGGCGTGTGGGTGTGTGTGTGTGTGTGTGACAGATTGTGGCTCACTTCCAACTTTTTGCACTGCCCTTAACCCAAATAATGTTTCATTATCTTAGTTTAACCTTCACCAAAAGAGCTGTATGTGTAAGATGGACCAGCTACTTTACCAGCACAAACTCCAGAGTACATTATAGAGACTTTATAAAATAGACCAACTTAAAGTAGTTCACAGGAACTGATACAAAACGTAAAGGATACAAATTAAAATCTTAAAGTGTGACATGCATTCCTATTCACTTCCCATAGGTCAATACTTTGTATTTTTTTTGCAGAAATCAGAGCTGGAGATCATTTGGGGTATCTTAGTTAAGAGACTTTCCAGCTTCCCTGTTCCTGCTGAAAAAAGGTCCACCAACAGCATGACACTGCCACCACCATGTTTCACTGTAGAGGTAGTTTAAGGAAAACTATCTTGTGTGTGTGAAGGAAAAACAAAAAAAAATTAGCTTTCTTCTTATCATATAACAGCACCTTCTTCTACATGTTCTAAATTTCCTGTGTTTTCTTCAATGTATGTTGGTCTATCACATAAAATCCCAATAATATTTACTTATGTCTGTGGTTAAAAAGTTGCAAAATGTGGTAAAGTACTGTATGTATAAATTCCTGCATCATCCATCTTTAAGAGAGTTCATTCTGGCAGCTTATGAACTGAAAAACAAACAGATACATTCACAAGCTTGAAAATGGAATTCATGCACTGAAACAAAACCTTAGATCCTTCTGGTGACTGTAGGTTATGTCAGCGCCAAGCCCTGCCAGCCACATGACACTATAAAATGTTGTTTCCTTTCTACTGTTAAAAAGAAAAAAAAAAATCTAGCATCAGTTATATAAGCAAGGTCGGAAGGTCAGAGCTGCTCGTACCGTAAGGCCACACCCTGCAACGCTGTTAACATTCCATAGAGACTTACACCATCAACACGCCACAGGCCGAAGACACTCCAGGAGCTACACACACTTGCCTCAAGATAAAAACTCAACTCTGTTTCAGACATTTAATACACTAAGGATCAACACCTCAAACAGTACATGATAGTTCTTTCTTCTAGAGTGAAAGCAACTTGACAAGTAATTGATTTAAACTTGAGCAAGATGATTCCTTAGAGTACAGGCTGTTCTACGGAGACTACCTCCATCCCCAATAAAGTTACCATTAATTGGTACTAGCCGTATTTAATTAAAAGCAAATCTTCATAAACTTTGTTCACTTTGAACCCCCAAAAACAAATGTAACAATGCAATATGGACTGTTCTTATTGGCTTTGACTGCTGCATTTTCTTGGACTAGCTGCTGTCAAAAACCGAGAAGGTTGAATAAAATTTCACTGTACAACATAACTATGAATATGCATTACAGCTTTTAATATTAATAACAACAATAATAATGATAATAGCATTCATTATTATTATGATAATGGTCATCATCATCATTATTAATTATTATTATTATTATTATATGATTCATGGAATACCATTTCAAAATTATTCGACATTTGATAATGCAAAGTAAAAATAACAAGTCTGTATTAAAATTGTAAAATACAACAGAGGTAAATGCAAAAATAAAAAACAGGTAGCACAATCAAATATTACATCATGACAAAAAAACATTTAATATCCACAAAATTGATATTCCTCAACTTGAAGACATGTAAAAACCTGCTTCTAAAGAGTTTTTTGAATAAAATTGAGACATCCAAAAAATACAAAGGGAAAAAACATGATGGCAGGAGGCAAATCTAGAAATAAAGAAGCTCTCTTAATTATAAGTCTGGATTTGGTTAGAATTCTAAATCTGCTATTTTTTAAATCAAATGAAGCACAGAACACAAAAACCAATAAAGAATAATTGTTTTAACAGCAAGGAATACCAATCTTTAGGCCACAACAGACATAAAAACCAAAAGCTGTGAAGAGACTTATCAAGTCAGTCATTTAGGTTGGATTTGAATAGAAGGTTTATGTTATATTCAGTAAGTAACACTGTATTCCACCTTCCTATCACTTCCACAATCAGCCCCAACAATATTACAGCACTCATGCACACAGCTCACACACCTGTGCTGCAACAGCTACTGCTGTCTGTCAGACAAACATGAAGGCAGAGAGACATCTACCTGTTCTGGAGGAGAAACGCTCAGTCATCACCACGCACAACTGTCAACTGTTTGTTTAAGAACATTCAGCAAGGTGCTTTTCAAACTGCATAAAATCAAGTAAAAATAAGGAAAAGCCCCTATAATGAGTGTAAGTGGTGATGAGATGAACTGAAGTGTAACATTCCCTCCTGTGATTGGCAGGAATGTCAGGCAAGGAATCTGAGAGGGAAGACATTTCTACTTTCTTAGTATTCAAGTCTAAGAATGAAAATCTGCCACCTATACAAAAATAACCAAATACTACACCAGAACTAAACCGTTTTAAATTATTTAAGCAATAACCCCATGTTGACAAACACAACACTTGGCAGATTCATAAGGGATAAAGACCAGCTTTACAAGATTAAAAATGATCAAGAATGTTGATGGTGTTTGCAAGACTAGAAAAAGTAACTGAGGGAGACTTTCTCATTCTTTTGAGAATGCTCAAAACTTTGATGGTGAGCTCATGGTGGCAGTATATTTTGGGTCCAGCGTTCTGTAGTAGAAGTTGATAGAGACAATGCTTACAAAGTCCCCAGGCTATAACATTACATAGTCCTCAAAAAACTCCATCGTCCTCCTTGCCAATTACACATAGAGATTGGTATCTGCTGGACTCCTATTCAACAATCCTTCTCAGCAAGGAGAGCAGTGTATTTCTGAGTTTTTAGATGTACACTATACCAGAAATAAGTGGTGCAACAAGCATCGGTTCATAAGGTTTATGACATAATTTTACTCTAATGAATGACAGTGCTTTACACCTCGTTTACGCTGCTTGCACAGGACCGGAGAGAAGACGCATGGAGTGTAAATCTGGGGTTGGTGTGATTAGCTCACAGAGATTAGTGAATATAAAATGATTTTGGATTTAATGGATGGAGCTTCTGTCATCTGTATCCCTCATCAGTTGCTAAACTGATAAAACTACCAATGCTTTTTCCTTGTTTATAGTAAAGGTGAAACTGATGTTGGAGGTGCAGAAACCTCCCACATTTATCGCAAAATTCTGCTGATTGTTAGGGAACATTGCAGAGTTAATCATAGCACTGTGGTTGGAAACCAGGTGAGCAGCAGAGAAAAATAGACTTAGCAACTTATAAGAGCGCAATGGTACCAGGTTTTCCTTACAAACTTGGCTAGTAAGATTTTTCTAACTTGCTGCAAGCCAAAGACGTTCAAACCGCCTTGGGAATTAAGCAGGGCAATCTTGGCTTAAAAAAGGCATATATCCATGAGATCACAAAAAAAGTACATAAAAGGAATTTTAAAAAGGGAAGCTGACTGAACTTTGTTGACCCTGTGACAGTGTTTTGTTTTCTGTTCTTGTCAAGTACAGCTTGTCAAGGCCTTTTGTTATGCTGGACATTAGTCACAGTAATGGGCACCAGGGGGCTACAAACGATACAAGGTCACATTGAAATTATTTTCTTGAAGCAGCCACTAAAACAGCGTGCAGTAATTCAAGGATCTGTACACTTTGCCTGATAGTCTAATTGAAATTTAAAATGTAAGTTTATAGTAGACGTTTCAGATTTTTTTATTTTTTTTTTTTATTTGAACTTTCAAAAGCATCTATGAAATATGTCATAAGGAGTAATTTTTTTATTGATAGCTTTAAATTCTGTCTTAGGTTATATCCATAACATTTGAACAGGCAATACAGAAAGTAAAAGTCTGAATAACAAATTCTAAACAAAGCTGCTGTAAGAACTCTAAATGAGGGCGCTAATTCTGCAGTGACTGGTAATGTTGAAAAAAGACGCATGCATAAGTGAGCACTGACACAAATATACACGCAAAGGGTAATCTAAGGTCAGGGAGTTCTGAGTGCATTCCCTTCTGACATATACTGTACCAGAGCCTTTTCTAACGCTCGACTCAACATGAGTTCTGTGCACACACAGATGCACACAGGAGTGCCCCAAGTGCCTATACATGATTAAAGGACTGAAAGTGGGGCAGGCGCACAGTTGTTGCTCTCTGAAAATGCTGCAACTTCTTTTAACCCAGCCTGACTCAACACACACTGATGCATTGTCACACCCAATCAGATCTAAGACTACCAAGTGCGCGTGGGAACATGCACAAAATTGCAGGCCAACAACCTGCATAGCATCTAGCAAATAGCTGAGTAATTCTCTGCAATGGAGCAGCAAGAAGAAGAAGAAGATAAGCACAGGAGCAATGGCAGCTTTTTTCCTTCTGGGCATCTTAATGTCACAGATCACAAAGAAAAGTGGACATAATCATTTCTATTGCAACCTTGTCTGTAATAAAAAAGACTACCTACATGTCTTTATGTGTTTTATGCAAGATTTTGCCCACCAATATTCTTCTAAAAACTGGTTCGATTTGACCTAAGGGAACAACGACTAAAGAGCACCCAAGGGAATTAAAGGGCTTCATGAAACCTGAACTGATATTACTTGGCCTGCTGTTAAAGCACATTCACAAAAGTGCTGCATACTGAGACATTAACTGAAAGATAGAATGGACATTAGTGTGAGATAAATGCTATAAGATTGACTACATTACATTTTTATAAGATTTAGTTAGGGCATTTGATTTATGACCTATGCACCGTTCATAGAAAATAGCAGCTGCAAATTCTGTAAAAGCCTCAAGTAGTTCATGATTCCCCATACCGGTACATAAAACCTGTTAATTACTATTTTATCGTTTTAATTACTGAAAAAAAGCATTTTTAGCACAACTTTGTAGATCTAGGTTCTAAACCTACCAAGCAACAACAAACTCAAATGTTACATAAAGGAAGACCGGACATTAAAATAATTTTGGCAGATTAAGCTAAATCTGAGTCATGCACAAATATCAAAAATCAAGCAGAGATTTTTCTCATGACTTATAACAGCTTTCATCCCAAAGAAAAGGCAGATCTACTAGAAGTAATGTGTACACTGGATTTGCAAGATTTTCCAAATGATTAATTTTGTGGGATATCCGTGCACACATTGTTCCTTCTAAACATAATAATCCCTTCAAAGTTTTTCATATTTGGTCCCCTTATAACCACAAACTTTAATGTATTTCATTAAGATTTATGAGATTAAAAGAGTACTGATGAGTAACATGAGGAGGAAGGGAAATTGTACATGTATTAAGTCACCATTACTCTGATAACCCAAAAGAAAACAACCAACTGCCTCCAGAAGTTACCTATTCTCTATATAGCATTAACTTGGGTATAATTTACTCTCAGGATAAATCCAGTTGCTCTGTAAAATAACAAGGATTTGTTAAAAGAAGAATATTAGGTAACAAACAGGACCATGAAGACCAGGGAGCACAGCAAGCAGGTGAGTGAGAAAGTTGTAGAGAAGCTTAAAGCCGAGTTAGGTTATAAAAAATATTCTATGCTTTGAACATCTATAGACAGAAATGTTCAGATCATCATTTTAAAATGGGGAAAAGGCTATACACCTAAGCCGATATGATTAAAGTACAACTATTAGCCATACACTCCAGAAAATCACAGCAAAGAAGCTATTATTGAAAGATGGCCATAAGAAGTGTTAAATAGGCAAAACTCTTCAGTGTGGAAGAAAACCAAACTGTTGGTTGTCACTGTAGACATGTTCCTACAGTGTCACATGGTAATGGCATCATCGTGATGCTTTTCTTGAAAAGAGACAGGGAGATAAAGCAGCGAAGATTTAAAAAGCTTAATTAATCCTAATACGAAACCATTGCTGGAAGAAAACCTGCTAGAGGCTGGAGAATACTTGGGGCTGGCCCTGGGGTTCACCTCCAAGCAAGACAACGTCCTCAAATATGAAACAACAGCTTCAGTGGTTTAAATAAAAACATATTCATGTGTGAAAATGATCCAGTTAAAGTTGTGAGCTGAGAATCTAAGCTCGAGACATTTTCCAAGGAAAAATGGACGTAAGAATCAGGCATATGGCAAAATAACTTGATATTCAATTGCACTGAAATGCCTCCACAAAGAGTTGACATAGGGGGTCTAGTTAAATTACATACAATTTTTTTTAATTAAAAAATGTAAATAGCAAAGGGTGTGAGCAAAACAGACTGGTCTTTCCCATAATATCCCAGTAAAAACAAATCCTGAAATGTGTGATTGTAAATTAATGAAATGTGAAAAAGTCCATGGAAGCATTCATCTTTTTACAACCCTCTATAAGTATTGATATCAAGAAGTTTGAACTAATAGGCAAGAAAATATACAAATCCCTTATCCCAACAGCATTTTGTCAATTCGGGTCTTTTCCGCCACATGGGGCTTCCAGGAAAAAAAAAAAAGAAAAAAAAAAACATGTAAATGAGTAAAATAGCACAAGCTTACGATCCTTACGAGGCATTATGAAACTGTGCCTGGGTTTTAAAAGATTAGAAGTAAACAACAACAATATAAATCTCGCAAATCTCTTTTTTCCCAAAGCCCCAGCACGGAGGACTGTGTAGTATTTGTATTATTCGACCATAATCATGTGCTGAAGGAGAGAGGGTTCAAACAGAAACCTACAAATCCAGCAGCAGATTCTTAGCAGCCTTGTGCAATGTTTCTCGAAATTAGATCACACGCTGGGAATGGGGACGTTGTGATTTGGGAACTACAGGAGAAATTTTGCAACAAGAATCCTTGAACTTGTGGGTATTTCCAGTTTTAGATCGATGACTGTGTGGAAAATGGATGCTTCTATTTCCACATAACTATCAACAAATAAACAGAAAAGAAATTATGCAAAGCTACAAACTATCCCTTTTTAGGAGAAGCTGTTATGAAATGCAGATAGTGAGCAGGTCATTTTGATAAAGCCTACACTAGTTGCAGGTCACCAGATAGGAGTCATACTTGTACATGTGCAACATCAATGTCAGTACCTATAATTCTGCACACCTTTCTTCAATACTAATTTCATCAATAATTGTGGTTTTCTGAAAAACATTCAGGACATTCAGGGTCAAGACGAGGCTGCAGGACTTTTACTGAGTATATAAGCCTTTTAGTGTTCCTGAAATCTGTATTTGCACAACTGTCAATATATTGACATCACCCAGACAACCAAATGTAAACACAAGCAGTCAGCAGTAATAACCACAGCACATGACAGCATCTGCAGATAAAAACTTTGTAGCCTTAGTAACCAGTGCTACTTCCAATCATAAATACACAGCCACATCCAGTGCAGCATGCCTCAAGCTCATGGGCAGCACATGCAATGCTGTACAGTTACTTAGGTATCCAAAGCCATTAGTGTGAGACATTACATGTCTGTGATGCAAATAATGAGAAGCTGTTGTGAAACGGAGCTGAATCATGGGCAGGAGAATCCGGTTGTAATCTGGCTTCAGCTAAATTAGCTCTTACTCACTTTCTGAGAGATTTTATTTTCAGTGCAAACATAACAATCAGCTTTAAAAGCTTGACAAATCGACTGTAGTTCTAGTTCTTGTGTTTAATGGTCACTTTGTACAGGGGGAATTTTATGGAGGCTGTCGTTTCACAAATGCACCTCAGAAAGTTCCACTGTTTGGTTTCCTCTAAAGGAAACCACCCTGCATTACTTGTAAAGAGATCCGATTTACTATTATATATTATATAATATATTATGCTACTCTTTATTAAAGGGGCCACTGTATTATGTTAAATTGGCTTTAGAATGTTACTCCTTCATCAAAAACATATCTCGAGTGTTGCCTTGATTTGTTTATGCATGTTTAAGAAATCCTTTAATCTCTCGTGGAAACCACTCAGCTGTGCAAAATGTCTGGTGGATGTAGCACTGCCTTCGAGACACAGCTCCTCCTCAGAGCTGCAGTTTCCCAGTCCTCACAGAGCAGCCCTCCCTCGCCACTGTCCCACTGATCTCATTTTACCAGCCACTTCTCAGTGCAACAATGGTAAAAATGTTGTCAAAGGGTTACTAGAGGAGCCGTGTTGTGATGACTTCCTGAAGGCGGAGTTTCAGAAAGAGCATGAGTTTTTAAAGAAACACAGGTACAATTTCAAAGTGTTAAATTACGAAGTCAAGTTTCATTTAAGTCATATTTGATATACATAGCATTTTTATAACAACTGAATTTAAAATAGTTGCTTGATTCTGCTAAAATGGCACTTGTGCCTGGAAACTATGTAATACTTCCCCCTTAAATGCATCAAAACTGAGAAGTTCCACTACAGTTTTTTCATAAATGCTTATAATCTCTAAAGAATTATAAGCATTTTTAATCCTTTACAGGAATTTTCTGTTCATTCAACATTTTAATGGGACACATTATTTTTACCAAAGAACATACAGCACATTTTCTGTCTTTAATATTCTGGATCCTGAATAATATGACTCATGAAAACTTCCAGGTCTGAAAGTCAAGAAATCTAGAAGTCAGTATGTCCTGGAAAAACCCTGGTCAATGCATTTCTAGTCAAGCAAATAGAAAGCCATCTTAATTATCAGTGGTACAAGTTACATAGAATAGTGTATGTGTTTCTGTAAACATATGAGCACAAACAATTGACACTTAGCTTTTTTTTTCATTCCTCAAATCTTTTATTTACATATAAACAACAAAACCCACCTGTAAGACCTAAATGCACACCTAATTTTTAAGGTTTGTGAATGGAGCTGTGTTTTAACACAGACTCTTATCAAATGGAAAGATTTCCTACAGCTACTTTAACCATTTAACAAAATTTGTCTCATCCATTCCCAAAAAACTTCAGCCACATCCTCCCACCCATTTCCTAAGCAGCACTTTATTTTCATCTCATTCATCTCCTCATTACTCATTATGAACCTTTTCTTCTTGAGTTTAGTCAGGAAGAGGATAGAATAATCAGAAAGTACTTCAGTCTAGTCTGAAGAGTTTCAATGTTTATCCTGTGAGATTTCAGCGAAATACATCTAATTTCTGTTTGTTCAAGCTCTCTTATTCTTCTCAAATTTCATCTCTTATCTCATGTTCGAATGTTTATTCAGTTAGTCCTGCTGTCTTTTATTACAGTCTGAGAGAAGTACTGAGACAGTATGAGATTCTTATTAATATGAAAATCTAAAATAAAAGTATTATGGTTTCATGGTGTATACTGATACAGGGGGGGAAATAAATATTTGATTCATGATTCATTTGTTTTGTAAGCAAGGGGAAATAGTAACCTGCTTTCAGTCAGTTGATCAGTAGCATGAAGCAACAGGTTGATGCTATCTATGCTACTTCTGTAGTTTCACATTTAAACAGGATTTTAAACTGAATTTACGGTATGACAGATATTTCAGCTGTTTTGGAACAGAAACTATTACCAGTAACTGAACCATAGTCACAGCGTTTGCGAGACAGAATGAATAACCAATTTCAGTTTCCTTCAAAGCTTCCTGACACAAAACTCCCCAAGTAAAACTCTTAAGCCAAACCACTAAGATCGAATGTATATAATATTTTACAACATTGGGTTGCATTAGCAAAGTTTAATTCCATCAAAATGGAAAAATGAAAGTGTGACAAATAGACTGCTCCAGCTAGACCTGTCAGTTTTAAAGCACAGTAATATGGCACCAGCCTGTTTTTAGTTAGTAAGACAGCAGCAACTTTACAAGGATTATTATTATTTCTTAATCCTCGTAAAGTGCAAATGATGCACAGAAAAAAGTTAAACAGGTAACAACTGAGGTCAAGTCTGGTCAGTATGCCTGCAAGGCTATTAATCATCTCTAAAATCACAAAAAAATTACATCATGACATCACATTTAAAAGGGAAAATAACTTGCACAACATTTTCTCTACACGCAATTCAGCTAATTTTCTTGTTTATAACAATTTCTTAAATGAATGCAAGAGAAAAACAATTAAGATTCACATCAACCATTTCCTACTAGACTTGTAAACCAAAGGAGATGCCTTTTACATATATGGATGTGCATGTTTGTGGCATTCCTGTAACTGTTTCCTTTTTAGTTTCCTTATCAAAATAGTGGAACCTCTTAGTGCGTCAAGATAAAATTCCTGTTTCCCTCTGTGATGTTATTCCAAACCCATGTAGAAAATACTTACTATGACTGATAGAGATCTGACATCAATTAAAGTTAGGGAATGTAGAAAAAGCAGAGCTATTTTGATCTGCAGAGGATGCCCAGTAATTTCCTATTAGGTCAACTTTCTTCTCCCACTGCAGGTATTTCCCCGGGGCAAGCCCCTGTAGACAGATGTTTACATTGGCTAAAGAGCATCATTTCAAGTAAATGATGATGGAAACTTTTGCTACATATTTTTATCCATTTCTCATGTTTGACTATTTTAACATTAAATAAATGTGCATGAACACATCTCATGACTTTCTACTGTGCCAAAAGCAAAATATCTATCCAAAGATGCAAGCTTGGAAGTGCGAAACTGAATTTCTTAAAAAATAACAAAAAAATCCATAATTGTCAGATAACCCATGAAAATGCCAAGCATTCAAATTCAAATAGGATCTCTGGAAAGATACAGAATACTGGTATTGGAAGCAGTTTGTGTCACACGTAGAAGAAACATTTTTGGTTCCCAGTGACAGGCTGTTGGAGTTATAAAACCCATTTTAGTTCAAGACAATTACATTCTGTAAAGAAATACAGTCCAATTAGACTCTAATAATGTAATAACAATGAATTTTCCTTGAAATCTTAGGCTGCCAATTAACATCCTCATTTACTAGTTTTTAAATTTAGATCTGTCTTTGATCACAGCTCTCTGACTTTCCCAGCCAAATCCTGATGCTTAAATGCTGTGGGTTCACTGCATATTCAGCAGAAAGGCCAGACAGACAGAAATGTCTCCTGAAAGCTTGACAGCTAACTTTCTACTACAACAAAGCATCCAGCCAAATGAGGCTGATCTACAGCCGTCTGGTCAGCCATCCAGTAAGGATTCTGAATGGGCCAAGCCACAAGTATAGACCAAATAGAAATCCATACAGAGACAGAATGACTCACTGAAAATCCTCAGCAATCCAGTCTTGCATCCTTCTTCTTGTCCTGTTCAGACCACACCACAGGTATGTCGGAGAAGGAATATTTCAGCCTTGGAGACGCTGGACTCAATACTGTTGGTTCTGGTTGCATTGACTTGCCCCAACCCGTCTCCATGTGCTGAACTATTTACCCTGACTGTAGTGGATCTTTTTTATTACATTCCTTTGAAATACAAGTAGAAGAGTAGGCCCCTAAATAGATTGGAGTGTGTGGCACAAAATAAATGCTACGTCAGAAGGATCAATGAAATAAGATGTGTAAGGCAGCTACCCTGGTTAAGCCACCATGTGCTGCGTGTTGAAATCAACATCCTCAGGAGTAAACAGTAGTAATGGAAAGGAATGTTTAGCCAAGAACAACACTGGTGAAGGGTGGGTTTTTGGTATTCCAGGGATTGTTTCTATCACTGGTCATTTTCCTGTTTTTGAATTCCTCTCCTTCAATGCATATCCTTCTGGCTCAGACATAAGTCATTGTTGATGCCCACACACCCACTTTGAAGCTGAGGCTCTGAGGGCTTTACTCGCTTCCACCAAGTGGAATCAAAGTACCATGAAAAACAAACAGTTATTTTTAATTTAAAGTCTTACACAGTTTCCAAAGTCGCATAGTTTTATAAGCTAGTTTGACATGGTTTATTGTGACAATTTTCTCTATATCAGTGGTTCCTCAATATCCCTGTCCTGCATGTTTTAGATGTCTCCTTCCTTCTAAAAACCTGACTTAAATGAATGGGTAATGAACAGGCTTCTGTAGCATTTGGTGGCTGCAGAAGAGGTCATGCAATAGACTGAATCAGATGTGCTGGAACAGAAACACATCTAAAACATGCAAGGTAGGGATACTTGGAGAACAGGTTTGGGAATCACTGTTGTAGATGATAAACACTAGAGACAAACAGCCTACCTCTCTTACAACCTTACCGATCGGCTCTGAGGCAATACAGCCACCACCATCATTGTATAAATCACTGAAAATCAAAGATCAACTTTATCCGCCATTCAGCTCTTTCACAGATAACACAAATCAGACAGGACTTGAGAGGTAAGGCGAAGAGAAGGTCGCTGTCACTGTTGAGGCATTATATTCCCTGGACTTCAGCCAAGTTCAGCTTCCAAGAGTGACTTGCCAGGCATATAGTCAACTGCATATCAAGTGAGCCAGACAAGCAGCCATTACAAAGCCAAAGGCTACACTTGGCTGAGCAAAGTCCAGACTTCTCTTTTTCACATGGTTATTGAGCCATGAAGCACTTTATCGACCCAACAGTATAACACCAGTGTGCAGGTTGGTGATGCTGGGACAGTCACAGAATACATACCCATTTCATAAGTATTTATACAATTTAAGCCCATGAAATGGGTAACAAAACACAATCTTTTCATGCAGTGTAATGGACACACATTCATCAGCAAATACTCCAAAGTGTGGAAATATAAGAGTGATACAAAAGCTGCAAACATTGATTTTTTTTTTCTACCATGTCCATAGAAATGCCTTCTTGTCCATTTGTTAAATTCTTATATTAAAGTACCTTTTGCTACATTTCATAAAAATTCAGGACTGTACACTAAGCAATATAAAAACATGATAAAACACAGCAGAATGTTCTTTGACAAAATACAAAAAGCTCTCATTGATCCCCTTTAAAGGCAGCACACAGCGTGAGTGTGTCCCTTCCCTTGTGTGCAAGCATGTGTACTCAGTGCACTCGTGAATAGGGGAGGATGAAAGGAAAAGCTGAAAAGGTCTGAGCACACCGCGTGGTTCAACGAGACAGCTCAATCTCTTGATCTGCCTCCATCCCCACCCACTGCTCCGCACATTTTTACCAACATTTTTCTCACATGCTCTTTTTTTAATCATACAAGTAAGTGTTTCTCTCTCTTACTCCCCACATAAGCTGTTTTTCCATATTTTGAATATTCTTTTTTTTTTCTTTTTACTCCTCTCCCTCTGCCTTATACTTCCTGACACATTTGTTATATCACCCTGTTTCCATTCAACACCAGTCTCTTCCTTCTTGTTACTTCAACCAGGGATAGAGCTGTGACATCACTCAGGTGTGGATGCAGAAGCAGGAGTGACATATTTTCAGTACTATCAAACATGACATTTACGTGTCATAGTATGACAGGATAGAAAACAACGGCACAAACTAAAGCTGAGAATTGCATCTTGCCAAAACACTCCTCTTCATATGTTTGATTTATGTTAAATACATGACAATACATGACTAACTGCAAAAAAAGGGTGAAAATTAGTCATTTTCATACCGCAAAAAGCTATACTGCCAAAATTAGAAATACCATATCTCAGAGTAAAGCAGATAACCTGAATGTATGTCTTAAGCATTAAACTACTGCAATTGGTTATCAAATACCCCGCAACATTCAATCTTATGTAAAAAATCGCATCACTCTTTATATCCAACAGAGCACTTCACCAACACTTTGGTGGACCAGAGTTCGTGTTTTTGGTCTGCATTAGAGTCCAATCCACACGTTCCCAAACAAACCGGACTTTCTAGACAAACAGACTAGAGTTTGACTAAAGAGGACCGCAGAATTACTGGTGGTTCCTAGAATTTCTAAAAATAGACTGGGAGGACAGTCGTTCAGCTCTCAAGCTCCTCTCTGGTGGAACCCAGTTTGTGCTTGTGAGGTAGACACCCCGTCTACTTCAAAGTTCACACTTAAAACTTTCGTTTTTGGTAAAGTTTATGGTTAAGCTGGCTTAGGTTACCCTGCAGTTAGGGCTTTATAGGTTTAGGCTGCTGGATGACAAACTGACCACTTTTCCTAACCTTACCCTCTTTAGTTACGCATCAACTTTCATGCAACTGCCATGAGATACAACAATACCCATTTACAATTTAAAACAGGAATATGTATGAAATAAAAAGAAATTAAGAAAAGATATTAGATGTTTTACTTGTGTTACTCTTTCAAGAGTAGAATGGCAGAAAAGGCTACTATTAGAAAAGAACATTTAAATCTAGAAAATTAAATCTTTTAAATTCAGAAGTTTGAAATCTTGTTAAAGAGTTTGTTTGTTTTTTGTTGTTTTTTTAATGTAGCTTATTCATGCTCCAAGAGTGTTAAACTTTAAAAAAATAAAAAGATGGCTAAATGGAATAAAACAAAGTTTCTGTATTTTACCCTTTTGGGCTATAAACCTCCATCTGTCGTGGATAATGCTGGGTTGGTAAAAGTTGGCAGGATTTTGGGAATCACAGATTTATTCTAAGAATGTAGAGTTACATTCAGTAAATTAGAATATGCGGTTTGATGAGGTTCGTTTGTCAGATAAAAATTATATTTTGGAAATAACCTTCAGCAGGTGTTAAGAATGCATTTTACAAAGGCCACATTTCTGTAGTACAGATGTTTGTTTTTATTGGTCTGAGGTAATGTTGTAATCAATGTCGTGTCTTTAACTGTAAGCAGAAAATCATCATGATCAACAGAAATAGAGATCTGAAAAATGCAATTTAAGTTTTTCACTTAGAGAATTTAGTTACTGAATTATATTGTCAAATTCTAATTTATTGAATTTAACTTATTCTTCAGAGTAACGGTTTAGAACTAAGGACCTAACATTGGTCAAAGAATTTGGATCAGTACATCTCTGTACATCTATAAATGATGATCTACATCGAACTGTACCATGTAAGAATCTGGATTGAATTGGACTGTATGTAAATGGAGTAGAATTTGAATACAAGATTGAACTGGAATTTACTGAGTTAATCTGGACACAATGTGGACAAAATTGGAATTTAACCGGATACAAATTGGACATGTGTGCCTTGTAATGTGCCTTGAGAAGACATTTGTTGTAAATTGGCACTATATAAATAAATTGATGTCAATTCGTTAGCACCCATGTGCACAATGCCTCTTAAGATTCTAAATAAATGTCAAGATGAAGAATTGTTCCCACTCCTTCCTCTACATTCAGCCACTGACACCTGTTGTTTCGCTGCCCTGGTCAATCTGTGAGGCTCTCCCACCCATCATTCCTCCTCCCTGTACTTGCACACGAAGAGCCATTTCTGTCACTCGCTCATTCAGCTGTGAAATCTCCACCCCATCATTACCTGGAAATCTCACTCACATACACCAAAACACACAATTTCCCCCTCGTTTGGCAAGATCTACAAGACCTACGTGCTCATGTGTGTTTGTCTGTGGGGCTCCATGTGCGCACAGGGCTCTGACAAATGAGCCAAGCTCGGTTAAATGGCTTGTGATTAGGACACATTGGCTTCTAATTGCCTCTCATTACCATTTGAAAGTGAGTGGCGGCTGGAATCAAAGGGTAGGGTGGATGCAGAGAGTGTGTGTGTGCGTGGGTGTGGGTGGGTGGCACAGCACGCCTGGATCACAGTGGTAGGATCACACAATAGAAAAGTTCAGTTGGGCCTTTTACGTCTTGTTCACTTGAAGAAGCGAACCTCAGAAATAAACATTTTGTTCCTCAATAGAGCAAAAACAAAATCTATAAATTCCAACTGCTGCCCAACAAAAACAACACCTGTCAGATATTAAAAGTACCTTTTTGGGAATACAGCATGTCTATCTCTGGTCCAGTTCACAGCTGATGACACAAAAGATTTTATTCATCTGTGAAAATGTTGCTCAAAATAATATTTAAAAAATTATTAATCTAAACCAATTGCTTGTGCTGACATGGCTCTCAAGAACCCTGGTGGTGGGGTGTACAAAAAAAAAGATCATTCAGAGGGTCACAAATTGTTCCCAAACCACATTTTGGACATCCCTGGTAAACACCTTACTGCTGGCTATTTTTCTCTTAGCCATAGTTCTAACTACCTGGCCTGTGAAAGCATAGCCACCACAAAATCAATAACCTCATAAACTTTCAGACTTCCATCCATGAGCTGTCAACCCTAGCCTGACAGATGGACTTTACTTTTGTCAGACTTCTGCAGAATAGCAGACCTAAAACTAATTCACCTAAACCTCGCTATTTGTTGCCTCCAACACTCTACCTTACCTTACACTCTACCTTACACTCTACCTTACACTCTACCTTACACTCTACCTCAAAGTTATTCAAAAATATGTTTCAGTGAGTACAATAATCTCATAAACCCTGCTTGTTGTATACATGGCAGCATCCCAGTCTTCTTTGTGTAATTTGCAACTTCCTCTTTGTCCTCAATCTTTAAAAAAAACAAATAAATAAAAAAAAGACATGTTTGTTCATTTTCCAGAAGTTCTCCACAATCTTACAGCTGTAGCCTGTTTCTACCATTAGCACACAATCTCAGGAGGATGCAGAAGCCATCTGCAGTGAGGGCTGCAGTGTTGTTTTGTTACTTTGATCTGCTTTGCAAATGACAGAATATACAATGCAGAACGATTTTCTATTGGCAAAGCAGAACTATGTGTAGACTATGTGTTAAGTAAATAAAATGCTGTCTTTATAACTGTTAAATGTGTTTTTCACAAGCACTTTCTGTGTTCTTAGCTTTTGTCATAATCTAATACTTGATAGAAAAGTCAGTTGTTGAGGTAAAAATAGTGTGTCATTTCTGATAACCATTTTACCTTTGAAGCCCTGCATGCTATTGACCAATCCCTCAACCTGTGAACTATAGAATCAAGACAAAACCAAGTCTCACAACTGAGCTCATTTTTAGTATTAAAGATATTTGATCAAAGATAAATATAAAAACATATCAGATGGCCGACCTCCAAATGTTTTCAGTTCCACATCTTGTGATTATCTAAATCCATTTTTTATTGTTGTCGTTGAATTTGTAGTCATTTCTCATTGTATATGCACCGCAGTATTACACACAACTTGTCAATAAGAATTTAAGTCATAAGGCTTTTCATCTTTATCAATAAAGATTAACTTTTGGAAATCATATCCTTAGACAAAGATGTCTGGTCAAAACATCGCCATCATAACAGGCACATTATGCCAAATTAAGCACATGAAATTAATAACAGATACACATAATGTTCATAGTTTAAACATCTTAAAAATCAGCTGAAAGCACAGACCTGAAGAATGTAAACAAGTCAAGAAGTCCTTCTTTCTGAATGCTCCTAAATGTGTAACTCTATATGAATATTTTGATAACAGAACTGCAGAAGCCACAAATACAACGATAAAAGCAACACAGCAACAAATGGAGGATATTTCAAGTGAGCAAAGCAGAGTGTGAATGGCCCTCCACTGCACTTCAAGCACGTCTGTTTCCTTTTACACAGCGTTGTGAGCGAGAGAATCAGACAGCACCAGGAACAAACTAGAGACCATATCTAATCTATGTGACAGAGGCCATAATGTTATAAATTATAAGGCGCGTTTTATTGACAGAACTTATGCCGTTATACAATTGGACTGCATTTTTATGCTTTAAAGTCCAAAACAAGTCTGTACAATACTGCATACAGTATTGCTTCATGAGGTTTGGTTTCACATTGCAGTAGGACAACAAAACATAAGATTTGAATGAGCCACTTGCCACGACGTGCTGTTATTACCTAGAGGGGTGCAGCTATAGTTTAATCTATAAATTCATGTGGATAGTTCAGTAAATTTCTACTTCAATACACATTTCGTCACTCTAAAATGATTTGAAAAATTACATTTTATAGCCATCTCAAAACTAAAATTATGGAGATTTTTCACAATCTAGTCCTTCACATTACATTTCCAGTTTCTGTCTTACTGTTAATCCTTGTACTTAGAAAGGATCTTAACATGTTTTTTTTTATCTTTGTGTTTGATTAGTTTTAATTGTAAAAGATTGTTTGTAAATCTTAATTAAAGCTTTGTCTCTGTTCTTCATGTGCTACCATGTTTCTGACAGCTGAGATTGCATTAATAGCAATTTAATTGGAGGGGGAAAAAAGCTGTTATTGCTATGGACAGAGATGAGTTATGATCTATAGCTAGGGGTGTTTTTCCACAAAAAAAAATATTAAAGACTAATATTTAAACCAAAAGACACCTCCCATTTTTGAGGCATCATTAGCAACCATAATTTGAAAAAATTAATCAAAAGTAGTTAACACTGTTTCCAAACTAAATTTACAAGAATTCAAACAAATGTTTTGCAAATTTTGTTCATTAGCTGATAACTAGTTTAGCAGCTACTTCAAAGTTCTTTAAAATTTGTTTCCGCAGGTTATTCTCAGGTGGATTTTAGAATGTTTTCAATTTGTCGTGACATCTTATTTGATCGAATTCGGCAAAACAAAATATTGTAATCCATTAGGTGACAAAGGATAATAAGGACAAAATGTCCTAAAAACCTCTTTCTGGGGCGTAGCATGGTGTGGCGGGAGAGCTGCCCCATATACAGCGGCTATAGTGCTTGATGCAGCTGTTCTGGGTTCGATTCCTGACCACAAGACCTTTACTGCATCACCTCCCACAATACCCTTCTCTCTGCCATTTCCTTTGAATTACTGTTGGAAAAATGCCACTACTACCACAAATATACCAAAAAAAAAACAAAAAACATTCTAACAGACAATTACTTGAAAATTAAGGGTAGTAGTGAACATTATTAACACACATTGTACTTGAATGCATGCTGAAATCTCTAGAGGAGAGAGATAGAAAACAACCTTGAAAAAATTAGAAAATGAGTCAAATCTTGATAGTAGGAGGATGTAATAACATTAATGGACAAATAAAAAAATTGAAGTCACAATCAATTAAGTGCATGTTGTTGAACATTCAAGGACACCTTCCACTTGAAAGGTAAGTTCAGAGAGTTTACTAAATAATGTCATAATGGCTTTTTTATTATGACGTATGGCTTTTTTAATTAAATATGTGCACATTAAAGCCCTCTGCAGGATATCTCACCGAGAATATGAGAAAAATGTTCACAATGCACTAGTTAAAGTGTTTATTGCACATGTGCCCATAAAAGACAGGGGACACCTTAAAGTGCATGCTTTACATCTGCAGCATTCCCTTAATGTCCATGCACTTTTTCCCTCATTTGGGTGGCATATTAAATTCATAATGCGAGTTGAAGCATAGCCCTACCCTGCTCTGAGGTGTAAACAGTGTAAAAATAGCCCGCTATCACAGGCTTCCCTACAGCACCGTTATATAATGGTCCAAGCTCGGATGAATGACATCACGGGTAGTCCTGCAATCACAAACCGTATGTCCTTTACACCCAGCTGGTAATGTAAAACACCGTGTAGTAACATATTACACATGCAGCCGTAAACGTGTGCAAACTGCAAGCGAAAAATATACATTTCATCGCTGTAAAGTGCTTCGGAACAAAGTGAGCATTTTAACTTGACTTTGGCGAGTAGTTCTAGTTCGTGTTCAGGGGAAACACTTCCGCGATGGTGAAACGTTGTTAAAAGAAAATCTCCTGCCTTTGACATTCCCTGTGAACAAATTAAGAGTATTAAAACAAGCGTCCGCAACAACATCCAGCGGCGTCTGGCGGTGTTTACCGCTGAGAAAGCAGCGTAAAGAGAACATGTTCGAGCCGAGGTCGAGTGGCGCAGTTAGTGGGAAGCGCCGCGGCTGGCCGAGATCAACTCGACCGGCGAACGCGCTCCTCGCTCGGTCACTACCCGGGCAAATCACCGCTCCCTCTTTTCGTCCACTAAAAAAAAAAAACTCACTTTGCAACAAAGCAGCGATATGACAAGTGTGCCCACCCATGTCCCCCGTTTTCCCGGACTGTTTGGTGACTGTTAAAATAAGTCAGAGCGCGAAGTAAACATTTTCCAAACGCTTTGAAGTAAAGAGAGAAGGGTAGAGAGCGCTTCAGCGCCACCCTTACCCAGTTCTTCCAGCCATTTTTATGTCCAAACAGAGCTCCAAAAGAGAGAAAGCGAGCAGTGACAGTTTGGGAAAAGCGGCTCGGAGTGAGTAGTTTTGTGCGACTTACTGTGGGGTGTAACGGGCTGCTGAGTTTGTGTGTCTTCTTGTTGCCAGGGTTCCCCTGCTCTGCTCTGCTCTGCTCCGCTCCGCTCCGACGCTGACGGTGGAAAGCGTCTCCCCTCCTAATGATGTCTGCGGCGCACAGCTAATACCTCTCTGCCCCCACCTCCAGGGAGAAAGAGAAAGAGAGAGGGAGAGATTCACAAATGGAGCGGTTTGCGAGCTACTCATGCAAAAATATGACATCCAGGGCTCGGAGCAGGGCAAACAGACGCGGAATTACAGGAGAAGTTCACTGACAGCAAGGCGTGGGGATGTCAAAGCACATACGTCATTGGAAATAGTTCAATTGTGCTTGCATATTAAACTCAGGCTTAGCTGCATTGTTTATTGCAACAGTTTAGCCTCTCTGTGAAGAGCTTGGCCTCTGCTTAAACCTTTTTATTGTTATTTTTGAAGGTCATAAGGTCATGGCTGGCGATCGAGGCTCAAGGATTCAGAGAACCTGCTCTGCTTGAAAGCAATGAGTGACAGTCAGCTGACAGCAAACCTGGAGGACATCTCAGCTGTGGACATTCCTTACACATTCAGAGACACAAACAAAAGACGGGTACAACAAAGAGTGTTAGTAACTAAAATTTTATAAGTCTGACCTTAGACTTGCTGTGCTGAAATGCATAAAACCTACCTATCAGAGATTTTGTGGCCAATTTCATATCATAGATTTTATGCAGGCTGGGTTTTTATTTTCTCTCCTTAAAAACTATAAATAAAAACAAGAAAAAATACTTTTATTCTGCTCTCTGGATGGATCAAAACAATAACATTTTTATAGTAAGATGTTAAAGAGCTTCTTTGCACTCCGAGAAAAGAATTACAGAACATCTCATAAAAAAAAAATATTAAAGCTTACTAACCTTGCACTTTTTCCAGACACTTAAAAATGCAGCTTTTCCTTGAAGATACATTCAAAATAATCAAATCTGTCCAACATCCCTATTTGCTGTTATCACTCATTTGTACATACCAAAAAAAAGTAAGGACATTGGTCAAACAGCTCTTTCTGTTATTGAAGTTTTCAAAAACAAGACATATTGGCAATAACTTTTAATTTATTTTACAAACAGGAGGTTCATAGCACCTCCTCCTCATGCTGTTCACCAAGATTGGTCAAACACTGCTGTGGGATGACATCATATTCCTCAACTAGCATTTGTTCTAAGTGTGCCGGTTGTTTTAGTCACTCTAATAAAAACGGTACTAGAGTGGTCACAAGTGTTCCTTGAGATTGTGGTCAGAACTGCAGGCAGGTCAGACCTAAAAAAAAAAAAAATCTAAATGAGTAAACCCAAATCTGTGCATCTTCAATACTTTCCTGTTAAAATCATTTAAGTCAGCCTCTTAATCTCCATTTCACTTCTCATCTATTTTGAGAGCCTTTCACTACTTTGACCTCTGTGACTCCTTCCAGATTTCCAGTGTGACAGCAAGAGCCATTGCCTTTCCCTTTACAGCGGAGAGCAACCTGACACCGCTCACTATGAACCGCAGGGTGCACGAGGCTGCAGTGTGATGGATAATCAGGGATGTATCCCGCTCCCTGCCAGTCACTCAATAAGTGGACTATTGTCCTACTCTCCATTGTACCCTCGTCACATGTGTGACGAACAAAGAGCTAGAGAGGTAGCCTGCCCTGTGAGCCAGAGGTTTAGTATTACGCTGATGCGCCGCATGCATAGAAATGAAGACACATAGTTGGGCAGTGAATGGACTGATGTTTGAATAAGGAGATTTCACATTGCATTTCATAACAATTGTTATATTTTAACACCTAATAAAACTGGCTTACTGTTGTGGATTGTACAGACCTGATTGCTGTATTATCTGGTGTATGCATACACTGTTGAATTATAAAATGTTGACTTAACTTATTAAAGGTTGCCATTAGAGAAACTTTGTGCCTTGGCAAAGTTCCCTATCCCTTCAGTACAAAAGGTATATTTAAGTCATAGTGTCAGACGCAGAATTACTCTACAACTCTTTAAATTTCTTAAGTAAATTCAAAGAGCTGCCCTTAAAATTCAAAATCAGGAGACAGAAACAGTCATATGAAAAATTAGAGCAACCAACCTGTGTTTTATTAACTAATTTGGACATATGGATTTTAAACTACAGTTTATCAACATTCAGAAATTCAACTAGTAAAAACAAAATACCTTTTAATAAAAGTAATAAAAAGCTGTTTCTGGTGATGAATAAATTAGGGTACTCTGACAGTTATTTCCACTTAAATGGGCATAAAGCAATCTGATACATAGGTGTCAAATATGATTATGACATTGCTACTCAGTATTTCAAAGGAGCTGTGCCTGGTTTAAACCTTTAGACAGCTTAGCATTCTTCCAACTTTCCAAGTGAAAGTTAACTAATCCAGATCAATCACTAAATCTAAAAATCAGTCTCTAACCAGATCAAAACGTCTGTCTGAGCCATTCAGGAAAAAAGACTGTGGCAGGTTGTTAGTTGGATAACAGATTTGAAGCGGACTCCAAGGACTTTAAAATCAATAATTTCACTTCCTTGAAGTGAAATTATAATTATTATTTTTTTCTGCAGCAGGTCCTGGACAGCTCACATCACAGAATTCACCAATAATTTCACCATGTATCCGATGGTGCTTCAGGAACAGGTGAGACCATCAAAAGCAGAATGGTGTGGGAACAATCATCTTAACTTCACTGTAAACAAAACAAAGAAGACGATCATAGATTCAGGTGATTAGTTGTGTCGAGGACACCAGCGTCCTTTTGGACCCATTGAGTCACAGGTAAGTGTTTTGGGGGTGAAAGTTAAGGTGTGTTTCCTTCATGGCTCAGGGGACTAATGTGCAACCAATGGAGATGATGGTAAAAAAAAAGCATTCTTCATGAAATCAAGAAAATACAGACAACCCTGAACATTCTCTTAATGAGACTGTTGAACAACACCAGACAGTGTCTTCAGTCAGGGCCTTCTTCAGTTCCGCTGTGACACTGACCACTACCAGAGATCCTTCTTCCCCACAGCCATCAGCATCTAAAGCAACTTTTTGAAGAAGTTTGCACAATAGTTTTGCATTTAATTCCCCTCTGGGATTAATAAAGTATTTTTGAATTGAATTGAATTTAACAACAAATCAATTTTACAGTCTAGTTGTAATAATGTAATAGCAGATAGAAGAAGGAGGTGTCTTTGCATTGTAAATCCCAGTTTTCGTACTGCTTGACATCTTCTCTATAGTCAAATTGATACATATTATATTGAAAACAATAGGAACTCTTATGTAGGCAGCAGGTTTCTGGATAAATTACTCTGTGACTATTATTTCTCAGTGTACTCTTAGGTCAAGTAATAGAGCATTTAAACACAGGCATATACTTGGACAGCTCACTTGTTCCACTCTGCTTGTACAAACACATTTAGTGTTACACAGAGTTGCTACATATTGTATGGACAGCCACGGGCTGGAGCGACTAATAACCAGTTCAGCAGTTTGACATCAGCTAAAGCTTCCAATTAAATTGCTCGAAACTATGGGAAAACATTATTACAAACGAACATGTATTGTTTTGCCACTGTGTACTTGAAGAACCTCCCAGAGGAGATGTGCATTTTTCCAACATTGGGTTATTCCCTAGAGATGTACCCGTGTTCTTTGTTAGAGGTGTGACAATAAAGCACGACTGGGTGTGGCTTGTACGAGAATTAGAAACAGGGAGCTTAAATGTGCATACCTCTTTGTTAAATGACTCATAATGAAATGTCATCTGCCACTGATTTTAGCTGCGCAAATATTCCTTCGCACCATACAAGGAAACAAGTCTGCTTGAGCAGAAATACTGCAACAACATGGGTTGATCTGCCACACAAACAAGAGAGGTAAACTGTAGCTGTAAGATAAATTAACGTTAGCTGGTGTCAGGCCTTTAGGAGACTTAAAGTGGTTTATTTTCATTGCATAGCTGCTGAAAAGTGATGTACGCCATGTAGAAGAGGTCTACACAAGGTCATTAGGGATTTTGACTAAGGAAGACCTCAGTAGAAAAAGAGAGCAGAGCTTCTAAGTTTTAAAAACAGCCATCTCTATACAGTCTTCATATGAACTGCCCCCTTTTTCTGCAAGTGTTTCCAGAATTCACGTGTTTAGTGCTGTTTCTTGATTTAGTGATCAGACACTGGAAACAATAACGATAATGTATGGAGTCATTTTGTTTGCTCCCTAAGAGTAGTAACAGTTAAAAGTAATCTTGATTGCTAGATCTTGTGGATTTTTGAGGCTCATTAAGGGATTTTCTTATGATTTGTGAAGCCTTTTCTCAGTTTTAGCACAACACCCAGATGATCGGTTTTCGTTTGTCAAACCATTTAACTCTTATTTTTCAGTTATTCAGTGTCTTAAAGTCAAGCACTGAAACTAGTGTTGTGTCAACACAAAACACAACCAAATCTGTATTCTCTTTTTACTAGCAAGATGGTCCAAACATATAACATACATAAAAAGACCTGAACGGACAGTCTGCAGCTGCCACTGTTGTGGTCTCCTTTACTACTCGTCTGATTGCTTCAAGTTATTCTTCATTGCTCATTCATCATTTCTATCTGCTCTAGAATCCCTAACTTGCTTCATGTCTCCACCACAACTTCACCTCAGGCTGTTGGGAACTTCCTGGTCTGCTCCTCTGCCACTTAATTGACAAGAAGCTCTTTCAACTCTACAAGAGTCCAGCACATTTCCTCTGCACAAAGTCCCACTTACTTCCACACAGCCGCTCTACAACTTCAACTCGCCAACTCTCATTCAGGCTCCATAAACTTTTCAACCCTTGTATCCAAGGGTAACCGCCTCCAAAGACATTACTCACTCCACTAGCAAAAAGTAATTCACTTGCCGTAGCCTTTCTTGAAGATCTCGGTAACACTTTATTTGATGGGTTGTGAATAAGACTGTCATGACATCGTCATAAACATGACATAACACCTGTCATGAACATGAGTAAGTCTTTATGAATATTTATGACTGTTGTCATAAAGTGTAATTCGGTAAATCATGACACTTTTAATATAAAGTTGACATTATTCAAAATGTCTTTATGTCAACTTGACATTAACCAAGAAATCGTGATCTGACATAAATTTGTTATTAAAGTATTACTGATTAAACTTTAGCTTTAATAACATAATTTTTAAAGTGTAATCAGTAATACTTACTTTATAGCAAATTTATGTCTGATCACAATCAGCATGCAACAATATCAGTTTCAGAAATGTGACCTCATTTCCTCTGTTCCTCTCTAGCAACCAAATCATGCAGACTTAAAGTCGCCCTTGCAAGTGTAATCCTGCAGCAAAAGCCTGCTAACGGTTTGCGTGTTCTCACACACCTTTTCCCTTCCACGACAAGGGAAATGGAAAGAATGGAGGATTACAATGCACTGAGAGTTTCCTAATCTATGTATTACCACCAGGCAATTGAATCTGCACATCCTAGGCAGGCAGAGTTTGTGAATTAATCCTGAGTGCTTTAATATGATCTGTGGGATAGACCCACAGAAAGTAATGCCTCGCTGTACAAGAAATAGAAATTGTTACGCAGTTTTCAACGTATTTTTTATGAATTCAAATCTGCATTTGGTTAGCTCTCCTAAACAAGTGCAGACAACATTTATTGTTACTGATTAAATCCTTCTTGTCATTTAATCAGTAACATTCCAGCTGTTCTCTGGAGGCCTCAGACATTTGTTGGAGAACATTAGAGAACAAAATACAATATAAAAAAAAAAAACTATGGAACACAACAGAAAGTTTTAGAAAAACTTAAAGTGGATCTAGTTTCTGAAACTGCATTTCAAATTTTGAATATCCCAAGAGACGGTATTGGACAATTTCAAATCTACCGGGATCAGGCTGTCAACCAGAGCTGACGTGTTAGGAGACTATTATTATGATAAGAGTTTGAGAAGTCCATGTTCACTTTGGAGGTGCAGCAGAGATATGCAGTTCAGGTGGGAATATTTGTCAGTGGGAAAGAAGTAAGTCACTGTTTAGTGAGAACTACAAGAAAAAAGTAGGGTTGCAGGATCCGATTAGAATGGAGGTCAAAATCTAACCTTTTTTGGTCTACATGCAGCATACTTTGTAGAAAAAAAAAATAAAGCTCATAACTTTGAACGCACCAGTGGAACATAGTTCTGCCAGCATTATTTTTATAACAAATTGCTTCACAAGACTTGAGTATGAGGGGGAAGTTCACCCTGCAGCAGGACAACAACCCTGTAAGCTGATCAAAACAGGTTTATGTGTTAGAATGCCTAGTCAAAGTCCATTATGTAAAGCTATTAAACGAGAATCTGTGGGAAGACATGGCAGTTGCTGTTCACAGATGTTTTCCATCCAATTTGGTTGAGTTCGAGATGTGTTCCAAAGAAGAATGGGAAAGATTTCAGCATATGGCAGAAATATGGTCCAGTCTTTCTTTATAGTTTTCTCTGCATGTCAGCCTTCATTCTTCACATGTTGTGTCTCTGCTTGACCTGAAATTTTCAAGCCAAACAACATCAACGATTTATATATGCTAACTATGGACCCTTCAACAGCCATATTGTCCAGTCTGTAAAAGTGTTGCCTCTCATATCAGAGTCACTTTCTTCCAACAAATCAGTCTCTTTAATTATTGACCAGGTCAGGAATGCACTCCAACACAAACCCCAAGGTCTACACACACACATGCATGCGCACGCCCCCAAAAACTCTGCTGAGTGATTCTCCAGGCAAGACTCTACAGTACACACTCGCTACCTCAGGGGTCAGAGTGGAGTCAGCTGGATAATGGATGAGTTTGAAAGAGGCAGCTTACACATCTCCAGTACTCGCCTGACCCCCGTTGGTCTGCCCTGGGAGCCTGAACTGCTGTTTAGTGTAAACTCATGACGACAGGGTGGTTGAGGGGGCATATAGGAAGAAACTAATAGTTTGGCAAAGCAAAAAAAATGAAGGAAGGAAGACGGAGATAGGGAAAGAAGCAAGAATTTAAAGATGGTCTGGGAGTAAATATTGCTTCACTGTGGATAATTGTGTTAAACTGAGTCCCACTTCTGTAAAGTTCAGCAGCTGTGCTTTAGAAAGCATTATTCCCCAAACAGATCACTTCGCAAAGTTAATTTTGGTTTTGACATAAAAAAAAGGTTCACAGTTTTTTTTTCCATGTCTTGCTGCAAATGAGAGTTTTGACACCACTTTTTCTTTTTTTCGTTTGTTGAATTTGCAAGATGTATTCAGAAATATTAGCAATATGAAATGCCTAATGGTGCATGATCAAAATGACTCAGGTTAATAAATCATTTTAAGAGAAGAAGAAAAATATTGGATGAAACAAATCCTCCAATGGCTGGACATCCATGGGACACATGACCCTGGAGGTCATTGCCCCTCGCCTCCAACTCCTGTCCAAACTTTTCAACATTTACACTTCAATGTATGTTTTTATAGTGATTAGATCATTCAAACTCAGCTGTTTATTGTGCATGAAATGAAAAATTAATCTTTAAAGCCTAAAAACATTGCATAATTACTAAAAACAAAATGTTATGTATAAACAGAGTCTTGTGATGGACTAAGAACTGAACACATGATCCTGACTGGATCCAGCTCCCTTTAGGTCACATATAGAATAGAAAATAATGATATTTTATTTTTCTCTTGAATAGACAAGAATCAGCAGAAAAGGGGACAGGCAAATAAAAGCACACAACAAAAAAAGAAATATATTTAAAAAAAATAATTATAATGTACAGTAATGCTAAACATACAAGGAGGTATGGAAACTATACTGTCATAAATTAATGTCTGATGTATAGTAATGAAGAACTGGTTATTTGCAAACAAGCGATTTAATGATAGAGTCTTAAATGAAATCAGGTTGTTTCTGTGGAGTCAAGTGAAGGCAGCTCAAGAAATTCTTCTATATGCTTTTCTTGCCAGCTAAATAGTTTATAATGTGCTGTGGTTATTGATCAATACTTCCTCTGAGGCTTCACCTTCTGACTTCCATCATTAGCGTTAACACACTGAGGTTAAGGCTGAACAAGCAACTTCAATGCATTTCTGACTGAGTTTAGATTTCTCTGTCACAATCTTTAAAGGCTTAACATGTACCTTTCTTCTCGCTCAGGGTTTTTTTGCACTTAAAAAGTGATGTGAAGGTTGAATTGGACATTCTAGGATGCAAATCCAGGAGTGCGATGCAAACTTTGCACACTTTTGCTGACTCTATCAGCTCTGCAATCTCCCTCCTTCATTCAGAGTTACCTCGTCGCTGTGCTCTTCAAGCATAATTGAACACGAACATCCACCTGACTAAATCCACTGAACACTCCATTTCAAAGGACCCTTTGTTTTAAAAAAGAAAAAAAACTTTGAATCAGTGATGTTGATGTCTCGTCAGCCCACAAGTCCTGTAGATGTCCGGCAACGAGAGGCCTGATAACACTGAAACACTATCAATTAATCATGGCCACAGTGGCTGTCATGGTTTATAAGTGGGTAAGAGCTCTCTAATAGAGTACGCTACCCGCATGCTGGCTTATGATCTGCAGCTATTTATGCCTGACGAGAGATGCTTCTGATGGGCTGTACCCAAGAGGAGTGTTGTTTGTTGCCTTACAGTATATGTGGGAAATTATCAGCACTTACTATTAGCTGAGAAGGTTTAGACCTGCATACTGCAAACCCAACAAATGGACAGACATTTGTTGGGGTTACAGGACAAATGTATTTATAGTAATAACACTATGTTATTGCAGGTTAACCAATTACCTGTTAGATGACATGAATTAGGAAACCTGTGGTCAGATGAGTAAAATCCACAGAAGGTTTCAATAGATTTTACTTTGAGGTGTCTGAATAAAAGGGGTTGAACAGAAATGCAGGGCACAGTTTTCCAAATGTTTGTGTGAAAACGTCTGAAAATCATTTATCCTTTTCATGTCAATTCACAATTATTTTGGGTGGTCAATCACAAATCCCAATGAAATACACTGAAGTTTGAAAATTAGAAAAATTTACAGTTTCCAAAGCACTAGAATTAATTCTGTGGGTCCCTTTTAAGTTTCAGTTTAATACTTTTCAGATCTGAGTGTGTCCAAAATACTGACTTTTTATTTTGCAGTAAAGCTGACATACATTCATCATATTTCAGTCAGCACTTCCCCCACAATTCAATACGAGCTTGTGCTCAAATTTCCAAATGGCATTGTTTTTCTTTTTATATTTGAGCAACATGTTGCAGCTGCCAGTTTCCTCTTCTGTGTTTAATTATTAGTTGTTTCATTGCATTATTACTTGCGGAAAAAACTCCATAGGTCTTTCTTATGTAATGAAGATCTCAGCGAAAGCGCTCCACACCTGGCTGAATGTTGCATGAAGTGTTTCATTCCAGATGCACCAACGGCCACATGCAAACCGAACCGCCTTTTTGCAACACAAGAAATGACACACAAATTAAGAGATGATGACTAATGTTGCCTTTGATGTTGTGAAAAGTGTTATGAAATGTGTGGTATTTAAAACAAAAGGATCTAAAGAAAGGTAGTAAAATAATATGAAACAAGTAAATCCTCTGAGTTATATTAAGGCTGGCATGCAAACGCCCAACAGGAGATAACATAATGTTCGGCAAACTCAGCCCCACTGGCTAATTTGGAGATGTTTGAACAGTATTACAGCATTGATACATGTAATCGGAAGATTCATAGCCTGAATGGGCTGAAAGACTACTTTGACCCTAAAGAGTCCAGCACATTTGCCATTTTTTTTTAACGCGACATTAATCAGAGGTTCTCCAAGCTGTCTGTCTGGTTTTCAATTAATAGCTCTAGGAATTTTAGTATTGGTGTTAATATATTTTATGTGCTCTCATAGATCTAATTAAGCAGAGACTCAAAGGTCTGATTTAAATGCTACTTTATTTTTCATGTTATCTGGTTCACTCCTTGATTTTAGGAGCCTTTTTATGCCTCAACTCATCATAGAAATGAGGCATCATAAGTTCTTAAATATGTTTGATCATGTACAACATTTAGGTGAGACAAAAAGTAAACAAAAAAACATTAAAAGAAGGCATTCTAATATTTCAACCTTCTTACTGTGACTCTTTCTCAATCTGAAGGTCCTGAAACTCAGATAAACACTTCCTCAGATCTTTTAGAATAACCAGCTCAAGTCTGGCTGTATGAATGTTTGTTCAGTCAAGCAGACACACCCAGAAAGAAATTCCAGAGTTCATTTCTACAATAGCTCCACCAATGTTTTTGGTAATTTCACATAATGTTAACTGCTTTGCGTTAACTCCCATGCTTCATCTCCCCAATTGGTTGTCCTCTCTTGCTGCCACCAAACACACATAGAAAGATTGCATCCCATCTATCTAGAGACATTTATACATATGAACAGTGATCAGTGGGAAACTATTTTGGTTGTGTTTTTCTACCAAATGGCGCCTCCATGCATTCTGTACATCTTTCCAGTAGAAAGGAAAGCAGGTGTGAAGTGCTGTAACTTCACTACAGGGCCAGTAATCTGAGCACTGGCTGTAAGGCCCAGAAGCCTGAATGATTTGCATTGTGCAACACATGGCTGCAAAACAACCCTATCAAGATTAAAATTTGTCTTGGCACTCATTTTAAAACGTTTCCCATCAATGTAATGACACGTAAGGGAAAGTTACGTGGCCTAAAATGCTGGAATGGAAAAGTGATTTCGTAAAATCAAAATATATGTTCTTACTACAGTCTAAGCAAAAAAAAGTAGACAAAAGAAATGTACAAGCAATAAAAATGTCTAATCATTGATGACATCTTTCTGGAAGCTGCGTGAAACTATAAATCATCAAACAAAACAAAAGAGTAATAAAAGCCGAGAGGGTGGAGTACTGTTGGGTAATATAAAGCAGCTGATGGTAATGTTGCTTTCTACTGTCACACACACATTAACAGAGCACAACGAAGCTTCTGCTTTGTCACCGAGTATTTACCACTTCCTCCTCTCGCCTAGTCTCCTCCCCCCATCCGTATGTGGTGTAGTACTACATTCTCTGGTTGACAGCTCATGCCGAGCCAGCACATTCCACATTATTACTACTTCAGATGTTTGTAACCAGGGAGCGCTCCCATTGGCCGAGACACCTCCAGCACTGAAGTCATGGGGAACCAATGAGCAAGACGGCTCTGTGCAGACAAACTCATCGCTTTCAACTGTACTCCCTCTGCTGGGGATTACAGAGAGGATCTGGGACGTAAATGTGGTTGTGTCAAAGCATTTGCATGTTTAAATGATTATATTTCTCACTGTGCCATTTTCTGCAGCTTCATTTTAAGCTTTTATTTTTATTTTCTACCCTCACTCACTCACCATCATTTTTCTGTCTACTGGTATGAATACCAACACTTTGTTTCAACAACTCATGTTTATTACACTCAATTGTGTCCACTGTGTGAGAGCATTTAATGCCCAAATATATCTTTGAAAGCAATTTAAGAACTGTATCCTTGTATACAAATTTTCATAAATTAAAATATTTTTTTAAGAACTTCATTGTGGGAATTAGCAATACATCTTCCCACAAGGTAACAAGTTAAACAGATAAGACTCTCTCAAGGTTTTTCTAAGACTGTCATAATTGCCCACCTTTATTGTTTCTTTAGTTTGGTAAATTTATTAAATGTTACCTTTTTGTCTTGTTTCTAAGCTGGAAAAGTAGAAAAGTATTAACCCTGGTTTTCTAGGTTTACCAGCTGGAGTCACACTGAGCTCAGTACTCCATACAGATCCCTTTAGCATATAAATTATATGTGAATTACTTTATGTGAACGTCAAGTTCACTTTGGGATTTTTCTTATTATTTTAGTTACTATGTGATAAGGTAGTCCAGTATAAATATTGTAATAGTAGTTTCAGTATAAAAGAGAAAAATCACTTAGTTTTCATTATTGTCATATTTTAAAGAGATTTATCCTTCTCAGTTGGAAAAGTTCTGTCAAGTACACAAGTGTATGCCTGTTCATTAGAATTATGTATTATCAATCAATTTTATCTGTCACTTTATAAAAACAAAGTGCTTTGCAACAACAAGATGCAATGACAAATAGTAGTAAAAACCACAAAAATATGAATATGGTCTTAATCAAATTTAGCTAATTTAATTAAGACCATAATCAAATGAGTCTGTTTTATAATTATTCTGTTATAAAAACAGAATAATTCTCTTTATTCTGTTTTATGAACAGAATAAAGAGAATTATCCAGATTAGACAAAAAAAGACAAAATTTAGTCAGATACCAATTTTTTTTTTTTATCTCTTAGAGCATCACATCATCATAATTCTTAAGCATAAGGCAGTCCTCATTGTATCATTTCAACCACAACGTAAATAAAATTGTTTGTCAATCACCACAGCTCTTTATGTGAAATAAACTATTTCTTTTCAACCTGTTAACCACATACTTATATTATTATAAAAAAAATAACCCATGTGTTGTTGCTACATGCCTAATTACGTCAAGTACAGTAATTAGCAAGAAAAATAGCTGTTAAAGGTACCTGGTTATATTTGACTTTTTTAATATATCCTTTAGATTGACAGGATAAGCAATTTGCACGATGGCGCAGTTGGTAGGATTGTTGCCTGGCATTAAGAAAGTCCTGGGTTTGAATCGTGGCCTGGGGTCTTTCTTCATGGTGTTTGTTCTCCTTGTCCATGTGTGAGTACTCCAGCTTTCTCCCATAACTCAAAAATGTGCTTGTAAGGTTAATGGAATACGCTACATTGACCTTCGGTAATATGTTGTGTGTCTCTAAGTTGCCTTGTAATGGGTTGGCGGCCTCTCCTGGGCGTAACCCACCTCTCACCCAGTAGCTGTTGAGAACCTAATGGTTATCCATGCAATCTCTTCTCACACATTACACAAAGCAGATGTCTTTATTGAACTATTAGTGTGATAATATACTAAACAGCCATTTATAATAAGCAACAAAAAAATGATGGGATTTATTGGCAAATTATAGAGGTTTTCTTTTCATCTTACATCTCAGGGAAAGATAGCTCGCGTCTCTCTCAGTGTTCAGTCTCAAACCAGAAACTAACCGGTGCTTATTTTCCTATTCATAACTTTAATAGAGGCTCTGGTAACCTTGTACATATTATTGTCAAAGATGTGGCCAATTCCCTGGTTTAAGTAAGAGATACACTTATCAGATTGTATTCTTTGTGTTTCTGATTATAATTCATTGCAATGACAGATATTTCTTCTACTGCAGCCTGTAGAGATTTATAAACACGAACATATTTAATCTGACTGTTAAACTGCACTGAATGTGATGATTGAACTGGGTTAAACGGGGCTGTATTTACTGTTTCAGTAATTAATTATTCTTCTGAAATAGAACTCCAAAATAATTTGATTTTATTAAAACTGAGAAAGGCTCAACATATCTCTTTGTATTTACTGGTAATAGGAGAAGTGAAGACTTACATTGTAGATTTTAGTGTTCTAAACGTATAGCTAAATCTCTGCGTTTCATTAGTAACATTGTGTAATATTGCAACCATCTCATATTGACTTCATAAAATGTCCATTTTCCTGCTGTTGACCTCATTTCTGCTTGAAGCCTGTCGGCATCTTTTGCTTACGTTTGCTGGTAGCCAACATTGTGACTGTTCTAGTTCACTGCTACCATGTTCACACAGAGGCAGCTGTTTTTATTTTAAATAAATAAATAAAAACATTCTGATTATGTAATCCCCGCACACAGCTTGCCCGGTAAAAAAAAATTGCAGACAAGGTACAATCTTGAACACAGAAAAGCTTTCTGCAGATAAACAGGTGAAACGCTTCCCTGAGGAGCTGAGCAATACAGAAATGACCTCAGAAGACGCTCAAAGATAGTTTCCCCCCCCCACTAGATTTGTTGGTTGTGTAACTAAATATGTCTGCAAGTCCAGACTTCTGTGGACTCAGTCTCCTTGTACTCTTGAGCTGCTGTTGAACAGCTGCTGGCTGTTTGTCTCACATACTTTGAGCAAAGTCATAAATCAAACTGGTCATGCAGTGACAAAAAAAAAACTAATAAAGGAGCAGCAAACATACATTTACTAGACAGTTCTGTGAAATAGCTCGTCTGAAAACGTACCTGCTGAGCCAGTACTTGAGCTACTGCGGTACCTTTTTTGGTCTCGTGGTGGTTTTAATGTGCACATCTTTGCTCAACATTGTCCGTCTATAGGTTCTGCATTATAATACAAAGATATAGTTATGGGAAACAATGTTCTCCCGCATCCACAAATAGTTAAAACAGTTAACATATCGTGCATCATCGTAACAGGTATGGATCATAAGCTTTTCATTTTTTCCATTTCAAATGTGTTCCAGCTTATGGCAGTGGCATTTATTTACAGGTTTGAAGTTGAGAATTAGACTAAAAGGAGGCGGAGTAGCTCTGTTGTCTTGCACTGAGAAGGTCCTGGGTTAAATCCCGTCCTGGGCTCTTTGAGGATGGAGGTTTTGTGTTTGTTTTGTGCGAGCCGGGGTTCTCTCTGGGTACTCCCAGTTCCCCCAAAGTCCAGAAACAGGACTGTTAGGTTAATTGGTCTCTCTAACCATCATGAGTGTGTGTGCATGCGTGTGTGTGTGTGTCTGTGTTGCCCTTTAATGGATGCGGTACCTGTCCAGGATGTACCCCACCTCTAGTCAAAAGACTGCTGGAGATGGACATCAGCAACCTCGCGTGGACACGTAGGCATGGAAGAAACCATTAAAGAGGTTTGTATAGTGAGCACCTGGGACCCGAGAAACAAGAAAAGTCGCAGAAGAATGATGACTTCACATACAGAATGTTGAACTCTGACCTCATTTCGGAGTACAAGCAAAACTCATGTTGCTGAGTTTTGAGAAAACAATTGGACACCATACAAAAGCCCATCTGTTGTTGTTTTTTTTTCTCAACATTTTTAAACATCTGAATGTTAAAACCACAGGAAATGTAACAAAATGTGAAAAAGAAAAACCTGAAAAGATAAACCTTTATTTGTTTTTTTCCAATAAAAAGTATTGCAAAGATATGCAGTTTCTGTTAAGGAACAAATTAGGATCCTCCCCCCATGTTTATTCCTACGTATTCCTATGATGTTTGCCCTAAACCTCAGTTTTGCTACATTTACAAGTTTCATTCAACCCAATTTTATTTTCATACAAAATTAAACATTTCTACTTCTAGAACCATTGCTTCAGAAGTCAAGACACTGCTTTAAGTCCCCTTACAGCTTTCTTGTTTTGCCACGAGGCAAGAATTAGCCGAGATAATTTATGTAACGAGCATGCTTAGCTTTATGGTGTTGGTGCTGCTCTGAGCTCTGCTTTAACACAGCGTCTTGTTACTAACTGTAACAAATGTTCACCCAGCCATCAACATTATAATAAAACAGAGTCACACTCCGCTTTTGCAAATACATTCTTATGGATCAGTGCTCATTTGTAAAGGCAAAACTATGAGCAAAATTCCACAGTGGTTACCTGTGCGACAAACTCTATGCCTTTCTTGTTAGTTTTTTTTTTTATTATTATTATTATTATTATTATTATTCACTTTTTTGTGCAGAAAAGACATCCTTACTTCTTTGCCAGTGTTAATTCAGTGCATGCAACAGAAACCAAACACAGAAAGCTGAGCTGTGAAGGGCCTCTCTTCTATAATAACTGAAGGCTTAAGTGAAGCTGGTTGAATTTTAATAGAGTTCTGCAGGGTATTCCATCGCCTCCGGTCCCAAGGCTCAAAGATCAGAGAGAATTTTCAAGCATGGTGTCCCTTAGCCTCTCACGCTCACTTCTTCCCATTCTTTCTGTGTTTTTGCCTCTACTTCTCTTCCCATCCTCAACTCCCCTCGTTCTGAACTCCCAGTTCCAATCCTTTTCTTCCTCTTGGGCTTTTGTCTCTCTCTTAATCCAAGTGTCTCCCACTTTCTGTTGCTTTCTCTCCCGCTCTCCCTTCCCCGTCTGCTCTGTGAAATTTGTATTAAAGCCACTCGAGGCGTAATAATTGCTGAGCCCCTCTCAGCTTTCTGGTACAAAGAACTCATGACTCTCAGCACAAAAACTTGCAACCGAAGGACAAAAATGCCACAATGAACTTCTAAAAATCATGCACGATGTTTGGAGAGCTTCTCCACACACAGGGATTATACAGCAGAGAACTAATTTCCCCCATGTCCTGAAGCCATTGACAGGAAATTTAAGATTTTTTTTAAGAACTAATAAAACTAATATTACTCAAAATTTATAGAAGATTTCGTCAACAAGTAAAAGATTCCCATGTTTTATACCTGCAAAAATTGCAAGAGCACACATAAATTATTGCTTCAATTCTAAAAAAAAAATAATTAATTAAAAATCCAAAAGAAAAATATGCAAGAGAGCACCAAAGCATAATAGAAAAAACAAAAACACAGTTCATAAAAACTTTAAAAGCCGCTGTGCCTCGTGTTATTTTTGTGCATGCTGGAGTGAGAAAAGCAGCAAGAGGCTAATGATTACCAGCTCCCTTGATTAATGCTTGCTGTTTAAATACAACCATTTAGAGGAAACCCCATCAAGCCTTTACATCTTCCTACTGGGACCTTAATGTAAAATACACTCCAGGCTAATCTGACACGCAGCTCATAAAAATTCAACTCCACAGCATTTTGGAACAGGAAAAACTCCTTAAAAAGAGGGTTCAGGGGTAAAAGTTGTTCATTAATTCATCTCTTCCCCAAATCAAAAGATTCCAACTCTACAACTTTCAAACATTAACATTAATTTTACTTTACCTAGAAGAGTTACAAATATGTCATACTACTAAGTAACATTTTAAATCGTCTTTCCATATGACTGCTACAGGGGATCCTCTATTGATGGAAAGGACCTGGATTCTTTGTCAATAGCCAGCAATCTACAAAAACTCTGAAGAATTATGAATAAGAACATTTAATTTCCCTTTGCGATCAATAAAGCATCGTTGACTACAACTGGGAGTCACAGCAAACGTGCAGTAGAAGTTGTTGGTTTAGTTGAATAAATGGCCAAAGGGTTACATTTTTCAGTCTCATTTGAGGCAATGCTAACACTGCCCAATATATGAATACACAAACGGAGATTTAACTTTTTTTTTTTTTGTAGCAGTATTTCGTCGAGTTTGGCTTGTTCTGACCTCTGCTGCCCCCATGTGGTGAGGCTATAAACGTGCGAGAGCAGGGAGAAAATGGCACATCTTTTCACAGTTTTCTTTTATATCTGAAAACGGTCACTGACTCTTCACCAAGAACTTATAAAACAAATTTATAGCTCTAAATATACATGAAATACAATGCCATGAACAACTATGTTCCTTGTTATGTGGTTTGGTCAGTATAAAGTCATTCTTAATTGACTTTATTAGCCAGACATTGACATTACGGCTGGGTAAAAAAAAAAAAAACAAACAAACAAAAAAAAAACACAACTAAAAAACTAGTCACCATCTGAATTTCATTAAGCAAACCACTATGAGCCGGCTATTGGATAATTACAGCACTGGCACTTATTTTCCAGCTGGCAACAAGTTAATTAACCCCAACTGCTGCAGAGCAGCTTCTCATTTCTTAAACAACCATGACTAATGACACATTCTGTGGTCATGGAAAAGATGTTTGTTTAAGAGTCACATCACTGGCATCAAGCAGAGAAAACTAAGAAGATCGCACAACTAAAGTTGGGTTAAAACTTATTATTAGAAACTGGAGGACCATCGTCATCAAGAAAGAAATATGGTCAGAAAACTCCCCGAATGTCCAGGATCAGCGATCATTTAAATGAAACTGCAGAAAAAAAGAAAAGAAAAACAAAAAACACAGTAGAAGTCAGGGCTGTGTTTAACGGTGAGAGTAAGAATATTGCCATACACACAAGATGTGGAGGGAACTCAATGGACTGACTCTCATACTCAATACAAGACCTTGGTGAAATAATAATGTAAAACTGGATGGGAATAAATCTCAAGACATGGCTCAAGGTCATCAAAATAATGCCACAGCAAATGCGTGTCGTAATAAGGTGACCCAACAAAATATTAGTGTTTGAACTTTTTGTTTTTGGCCAGGCAGTTAATAATGAGGAGAAACAGGAAAATCATTTAAACACTAGTACTTAACATATGTGACCAGATTTTTCTTAAAAACAGTTAATTTATATGTATTATTTCAATCCAATATCTTACATTGATTACATTTTAGTATGATTGTAGGGTAAGTCCAGGTAATGACATCCTTTGGTGGGACAATGCAAACACAAATATACTTCTTGTATGGATTAAATCCATTTACTGCATAGTACTTTAATACCAGGATGTTCCCATATTATTCATATACAGAAATGACATTCAATATTAAGTAAAATATTGTCAATGCTAACAAGTTCCCTTGAGTCACAAAATTACTTTTTTGTAACTTACAAACTGTGCATAATATATCATAGAAACTTTCACTAAATCAAAGCAGTTCAAATCATCCATAGGCACAATAAATGGACATCTTCTCTTTGTATTAAGCAACAGCATGACTGCAGCATAGATATATATAAATAAATAAAATAATCACTGACTAAGAATAGGAAAAGAATCCATAAAGACAAATCTAACCAAACTGCTACTAAAGAAACAACATAGTAAATTGGACTTAAAAGATTTTAGCTTAAAAAGCGAACGTATAACTTGTCTCCTAACTCAAAAGATAAAGAAAAAAAAAAACCTACATACTGACAGATTACGCAAAATCGCTTCACCGCAACCCTTTCTTAATTTACAAAACAACCTTAATACCTCAGAGGCCATCCAAACAGCTGCCCAGTCACAGAGCAACACAATTTCCTTTTATTGAATCAAGAAACCAAAAGCATGTGCAATATATTAAGTTTTGTGTGCAGACATTTTGGTCTGCATGAACAACTTTGGGCTCATGAGCAAACAGCAGCTTTGCTAACAAGTCTGGAGACATAAAAGATTAGATTGGCCTGGTGCCACCTCAATCCTGCTGATGCATCTTATATTTTACTTAAATATATTTTTAAAAGTATTCAATGCTGCCATTTTTTTTTTCAATTCATAAAACATGAAATAAATAGCTTGATCAAACAATACATCTTCCGATTTGACCTGAAAGTTGCATATTTAGGATTAGGCAAAAGTGAATTGTTTGGCATCGATACCACAACAGCTTCAAAAAGACCATATCCATATCAAATGTAGGTGTTTGGAAACAGATTTTAAAACAAAAAAGGCTGACTTTGCATTTATTTTTGTTTTAAAGAGACAGAGTCTTTTTTTCCGCTGACACTTGATAAGAAAACTGAAATCCTCACACGCCATTCATTTCATTTAACTGTATTCTGTATTCATGTCCTTTTAAAGTGCAGCCCAACTTCCGTGTAGGGATGTTACGACCCATTACTCTTTTCTGTGCAATAAAATTTTAATGCAAAATAAATTAGGTGAATCCTGATGAAAAACAGAACAATCTCTCTTTGACATGCAGCAGTGACCGAGTCTGTGAGACAGGAGGTGGGGGGAACGGGGGGCGACCTTTTAGGCCCCTCTGCGTTGGACCACTATGGTCCCGGCCACAATGTCGTAAACTGTCCTGTTGTGCTGGAAGAAGAGGAGCGTGATGAAGACAGGAAAGAGAAAAGCGATGGAGAAGTTCTTGTTCAACGCTCGCACAGTGGAGCTGCGAATGTAAGAAATTTGTTTTAAAAAAAAAAAAAATGTTACTTGAACCTCTCAATTTCAAATATTGAGGATATCTACTTTGATGTAAAAAAATAAAAGTAAAAAATTGATTACTCACGCCGACAGAGAAACATTAGATGCTGGAACCACAAACACGCGATTGGGTCGTACCATGGTGGACGTGTCGCATGTCACCACCCGCAGACCGAGCAGAAACTTCCCTGGAGTCGCACCTCCGGCGCCCCAAATGCAGATTGTCTGATTAAGCAAGAAGACAAGTGTCAAAAAAAAAATCCGTGTACTGTACAGTACAGTACAATCCACCCAATACCTGGTTTGGGTTCCTTTTACATGAATTATAGCATCAATATATCACCAATCACTTTGTGGCTCTGCTGAGACTTTGGGGGAGACATGTCAAGTCATATCATGTCTGCAGTTCACTTGCATTGTTGAGTTAGGTTTCTGATTTTTTTTTTTTTTCCCCCTTGACCAGATCAAATTTTGGGGAATAAGTTAGCATTAACATCGTTTAGTATTAACATTAGCATTAACATAGCACCATCGACTTAGTGAAGAGGCAGTAGTAAGCGCATATAGTAAAAAACTATTTTTACTTTTAACTGGAAAAAAGTAAACACTCAAAAATAAAAAAAATAAAAAATGAAATGTAGAAAAGGAACACAATGATCCAGATGAGTGATATTGATACCAAATTATAAATACTGCCCTGAAAAAAAAAACGAAAAAAAAAAAACACATGGCCATTCCAGAACACCAATTAGGAAAGTGATTATATCATAAGGCAGCACAAGAAAAGCTGAATTCATTCATACTTTTAAAGATATCAATCTTTACTGCTACTCTCAAGGGGCGAACAGTGGAAAAACAAAAATAATGGAAAAAAAATCCCAACACAATACTTTATAGCTTATATGATGATAAAAAAAAGCCACAATAAATATCAAAATTAACAGAAAAATCTAAAGAATAAACATGTAATGCATTTATAAGCAAATAAATCCTTGAACTGAATTGCTACTGTGGTATTCTATTTCACTTTATATATATTTATATGAAACAACAAAAAAATCCATAAACATCAAAAAAAAAAAAAAAAAAAAAAAGGCCAAATGGAGTTTGAGGCGAGGTGCCTAAACGTCCCAGAGGTCAGCCCCATGTGGGAAAATAAAGCCTCTGACACAGACGTCCAACAGGAGACGCGAAACACATGACTTCATCTCCCGCAATTCTGAATGCAACGTTGCATCACGGTTCTCTGTGGAACAGGATGTTTTGTTGTGAGAAATCTGCTCATGCAGAAAGGAAAGCAACTCCTCAAGAACGCAGGAGAAATTACCTTCATCTTTAATCTGCGCTTTGTTGTTAATTATATGGAAGAAGTGAAAGCTGATAGGTGCTGAGACTGTGGTCAGCTTAATGTGGCTGTGCAGCATGGTCATTTTGTTTAAAAGATTCGAAGCTGAAAGGGAAAATAATATCCACATTATTGTGGGGCTTTGTGCAAAAAATTATTTTATAATGTGATTATCAGCAACTCTGGCATGTTGACCAATGTGTTGCCTCCATTTTTCTTCAAATAAATGCATGTTTTGGAAACTCAGTTTGAGTTGAATTAAAGACAAGTTTAGTGTAAATTACCTTTGAAAAACCACCACTCTGTATATCAGATACTTGTTCAAAAGCACTGACACACATCTTCAACTATTACTGATTCTTCTGTCAACATGCCTAATGCTAAAAAGTAATTTATTTTAGGGCTGTTGTAAACAAATATTTTAGTAATCGAGTAATCCATCGATAATTCTTACGATTATTCGAGTAATCGCATAAAAAATAGATAAAATAAAATATTGGTAAATGTGGCATAACACCGGTGTTACTATCACATATCAATATCAGTCCAATTTTTCATATGAGCTTCTCTACAAGCTACTTTTGTGTAGTTTAGAAAACTAAACTGTAACAATAATAGCTCACTTTCTAAGTTAGCCTGAAGAAAAGTTATACAAAAATTTGAAATTATATTCAATTTAATAATAAAGAGGCAGGATCACAAATACGCTTATAAAAAATATCTATACTCCAATTTTTTGTTTATGTTTTCACCTTCAGTGAGTTTAATAGATGAACTCTCACCTTGCCCCATACCTGTTTGAGAATACGGGAAATGTCACCTGGGGCGGAGGATAGAATGAACGAATGAACGGGAGGAGGGGAGGAAACAGACCAGGGGACGGACGAACGCAAGTCCGGGGGGCCAGTATGAGGGGCCGTTTAGGACAAAAGCTGTTTTGTTTCTCACACACTACTAAAAACTAATACACACACACAAAATATTAAAATTTTGCACATATATACTATTTAAATGTCACACATATACAATTTTTATCACACATACAATTTTTGTCACACACATACACAAAATATTAAAATTGCGCATACACAAATAAAATATCTCACAAGCATACATAAAAGACTAAGATTGCACATATATAAACTAATAAAATATAGACTCACCTTTTGTATGTGTGAACTGTCACGGAAGAGGCGGGGCACAATTTGGAGATCAGATCGCGCATGCGTTGATACCACAGTGACGTCAGCTTCAAGCTGTTAGCTGTTTTAGCTCAATGCTAATTCGATTTTTGAACGCTAATTTCGGCCAGCCGTTCTCTACCGCTCCTTCCTCAAGCGTTCGGCTGTTCACTTAGGGCTCTACTCCGGCGTTAGAGCCGGAGTAGAGCCCTAAGTGAACAGCCAAGCGCTTGAGGAGGGAGCGGTAGGGAAAGTCTGGCCGAAATTAGCGTTCATAAATAGGATCAACCTTGAGCTAAACGCCGCTTACTCCGGCTCTAACGCCTTAACCTCGGCGTCAGAGCCATAAGTGAACCTCCGAGCGCTTGAGGAAGAAGCGGAGCTAACGCCGGAGTAAGGCGTTAGAGCCTTACGCCGGAGTAAGAGGAGCTAACGCCGGACGAAGCGGAGCTAACGCCGGAGTTAGAAGAGCTAACGCCGGACGAAGCGGAGCTAACGCCGGAGTTAGAAGAGCTAACGCCGGAGTTAGAGCCGGCTCCAACGCCGGAGTACAGACCTAAGTGAACCGCCGAGCGCTTGAGGAGGGAGCGAGAGAGAACGGCTGGCCGAAGCTAGCGTTCATAAATCACATTAACCTTGAGCTAAACGCCGCTAACACCGTGTAGCTCCAGTATCCAACTTGAAGCTAATATCCAACTTGAAGCTGACGTCACTGTGGTATCAACGCATGCGCGATCTGATCTCCAAATTATGCCCCGCCTCTTCCGTGACAACTCACACATACAAAGGGTGAGTCTATATTTTATTATATTATATGTACAATCTTAGTCTTTTATGTATGCGTGTGTGATATTTTTGTAGTGTATATGCGCAACTTTAGTATTTTGTGTGTGAGAGAGAAAAATTGCATATGTATGACATTTTAATATTTTGTGTGTGTATTAGTTTTTAGTAGTGTGTGAGAGGCAAAACATAGTTTTCGTCCTAAACGGCCCCTTATAGGGGAGCAATACGAGATATTTACGGCACCTTGTCAAACTCAGAAACTCATCTACCAGCTATGTACGATGCGCTCCGCCACCTGTTTGTTCAGCCCGGGATCTGACATTTATTGTGCGGTTCGTCCGTAAATAATCAACTACTCAGCCGTGCTCAGTCTATCCGCTCACCTGTATAAATATTCCCGCAGCCTCTTCCCAATGTTCAGTTGCCGTAACTCCAGGCGTCGTGCCGGTCATTTTAAAGATGCTTATTGGTCCCCAAAACGATGAAAACCCGGGTATTATTATAAATCAATAAAATTCCCCCTGGCCGAACTTAAAGTTGGGACGTTATGCCGCTAAAACTTAGCTTTCGTCCACAACTCAGAGGCGGAAGTGAGAGCGCTGTGCAACGCAAGTAATGTTCCTGCCGGAACACGGTGCGCTAAATAATAAAACATAAATTAATGAAGCTTCGAGGCAGGTACATTTTCCTCCAGGAATTTTAATAATCGAGGTACTCGAATCAATCGAGGAATCATTTCAGCCCTAATTTATTTAACTCCAAATTAAACCCAAAGTAATGTGTTGTATTTAAAATCTTGCTAGAATTACAACAATCCAACTCAGAAGACTCTACTTGAATTAAATAAATTCTACTTCACCTGAATCTTGATAAACTTGAACTAGTTAGTTTTTCAAGAGCAGGTGACAAGAAATGCATCCCACCTCATAAACGCAGACCAATACTCTGTAAACCAAAGCGACCGCCATCATTTTCTGCAGGTCCTCCATGGACGTGTTCTCATCGATCTCCTCAATAATGAAGTGGGTGATAAACTTGGCAATGTCCCTGAAAGGAGACAATACAGTCTGTTGGTGAGGGTGGTTCTGGGTGACGTTAGTAGACAATTGGAAATTTGGGAATCTTTAAATTAGGAGTTTTATTTGAGGTTTTCAGATTTATTTTCCTCACTTCATTCCGAAGAGATGCATGATCCATAAGGCGATGGTGGCCTTCACACAAAACAGGATGAAGAAATCCACCGTCTCTGCCAGTAGCCTCTGAAGAGGGGAGGGGATGGTGTACTCTCGCCCTGTACAATATGAAGTGGAGACAAAATGTTGGAATAGTCATCTGTACAGTGTCTGATTTGTCAGTTCCAATTAATAAAAAAAGCAATTAATGTTACAAACCAATGACTTTACTCAAAACACAAAATACTTTGTAACCCAGTCGTAAGGAAAATAACATAAGCTAAAATCAGCATCTCATATCGTGTCAGAAGCAAAGGCAAATACAAAAGTAGGTCTTTCCACATTGTAGGAGCTACCACAGCAAAAATGCAGTCTCCTCCAAGCTAATTTTCACTTTATGGCACGCCGATGAGCAGCTGATCAGCTGACCTGAGAGTGTATAATGGAGCAACAGCCCAGGGAGATAGGAGGTGGCAAGCCCATGGGGAAAAATAAATAAAATAACTTTAATGTGTGGGAAGCTAGTAGAGAAACAACTGGTTTTATTTCTGCCAACTTCCTTAACTGATAAAACTATACAGCTGCTTCCACTTTAACCACCTCAGGTTTGAAATGGATGACTTCCCATACTGGGACAAATGATCTATCAACATGGGGAGTCTCAGCTGGGCTACTAAAAACTATAACTTAATTTTGTTGAGCTTCAAAATTGTGACAGCCATCCAGGCCTTTGCATCTTCAAGACATTTCAGTAGCAGACAAGCACGGTTTCTTTCTCACTTGTTGAAGTAAGGGAGCAGGAGTTGGCGACAAATTGTGAGCTAAAACAGGCTACTGAAAGTCCGACATGACAGGACTTGAAAATATTTAGACGCTTCTTCCTACAATGTAACTGAATGAAAGTTTAATAAGTAGATGTGCAAATAAGGAATCAACATGTCCCCCCAAAAATGTGCAAATATAATAGAGGTGATCCTACTAAGGTTTAAATAAATGCACGCCACACTTTAAGTATGAAAACCATAAATAATTTTCCACTCACCTCACTGTTGTATATCATTTTACGATTCTAGAACAAATACAATTTTAAAAAGAAAATACTGTGACATTTGTGATGCCAAAAGCTTAAATTGCATGGTTTATTTTATGAGGTACTGTTGTTATTTTGAAGCTACTTTAGATCTGCAGAAAACAACCAGTGTGGTAAACAATAGGTCCAAAGAGTCTTTGGGACAACTCTAATTATATAAGCCTGTTTCCACCTGGAGCTCTTCTTAAGCCTGCTTCCCATTACACTCATGACTTACTGTTGAGGAATTTGACCTCTATTGCTGGATTTTGTTAACTGACCACAGGGCTTCGGTCAGAAAGCACACTGTTCATCAGGTGTTTAAAGGGGTTTCCTGAAGAATTGGGTTAACGGTGCAAATAAATTGAAGCATTTTCTGAAAATACAGAAATAATAAGTAAAGGTTCAAAATTACTATTGCAAAAATGCAAATGTAACAATTCACAAGTAAGTAAGAGATATCAGCATTAATTCCCTCTGGATAAGGGCTGTTTAAATTTAAAAGATACAAAACTTGGAATCAATCTAGCTCTAACTGTCAAAGCTCAAAAACTAGCGGTTAACTGCTAATGATTAAGTATAATAAAAATCAGCCACATTAAGAAAAATTATAGACATTAACAAACTATAGAAATATACCAGCAGCTAAATAACTCTGCTAGTAGTGATAATTAGCATCCACCTATTTCATACCACATGACTAATACCACTACTTGCATCATGAATGACTGCGACACCGGTTTCAACAGTAAACAGAAAAACAGATCAGCTGACAAACGTCAAGAAGAAGAAATAAACGGAACAAACCTCCTTCAAAATAAAAGGAAGCACTT
>CAEGAE010069901.1:0-15372 GCA_903067095.1 Girardinus metallicus | reverse complement strand
CTGGAGATGGGCACCAGCAACCCTCCCGACCCCATTAAGGGACAAGGGTGAACAGAAAATGGATGGATGGATGGACAATCATCAACTGCCCACATGGGGCATCTGCTAAGCGGCTAGTTTTCTTTTTCCGGCGTTTCCTTCCTTCGTACCATATTTAAATTAGGGGAGTGCCTCTAGCGGCCTGGAAGATGATTTACAACTATGAGAACGTTGGTTTTATGACTCGCTGATCTAAATACAGGAGTAGCCAGAGTGTTATCTATAAGACCGGAATGTTTTCGTTAGCGTCCAAAAGGTCACCAAAGACTAAAGGAGACATTCTGACTCAATAAATGAAGCCTGAATATAGTTTTAACCTAAATTTGAGCCTATTTAAAATAATGTTATTTTTGTCCCATATTTTAAGCACGTAATTAGATTTAAGTGTCATTAAACTTGCATAATTAAGCTAATGCTTCTAACAATATTCTAGGAAAAAATCTAACTCCTCCGTCTTCCCACATTGCTGTCTGGTACGCTACAGCTAGCGTAGCATGTTGTGAATGCTAAGGCTAGTTAGCATGACCACCAACGACGGCGGATAAACGGTTTCCTTGTAAAGGGAAGTTATTCCTCAGCCGTTAGCACATTTAGCAGCACTGATAGCCAAGACCCTCCTTATGATTGGCTGTTTTTGGGGAGAATTTCAAGAAGATCGATATTTTGACAGATTATCAGTCTCATAACAAACACTGTCAAGACCTGGTGACAGATTTGTTAAATAACAAAGATGTAAAAAACATACTGGAGCTGAAATGCTCGGATTGCTAACAATCATCCGTCAAGTTACGTTTGCTGGCGCGACATAAATAATTCACTTGATAACTCGTTTTTTACTTTGATGTATGTGACTTTTTTTGTTGTATTTTTGGTCGAATTCTGCTCGATTATAATCTCAAGTCACAGCTCCGTCTGGGCTTTCTCCAATTCAAGTGGATTAACACCGTTAATGTACACTGTAAATTTATAGAATCTCCATGGTATTTCAGCCTTGTAATCTGTAAAAAATATATATTAAGTAGGGAAATCATGCACAGAATAAAACAGAATTCCTGAATGAAGTACTTTATTGTTTTTATTTTTGTATAAAAACTTTTGTTTTTCCACTTTAGGCAACAAGTAGCATGAGAGTCCCGTTCTCACAGCTTTTAGGTGAAGTCATCAGTCTTCTCAACAATCGCTCTCCCCTTTCATACAGTTAAACACACAAACACAGAGAGCGCTAGAGTTAATTTGGTACAGCAGTCCCAAACCTAAATCTATTAGCAGAAAGCCAAAGACAAAAGCTCAACAATACTCAGCCTGCAATCATCATTACTTCACACATGGTATTATGTCAAGGCAAGTCACGCGAGCACAGAAGAGCCACAATAAATCTGCAGCCTCACAACAACTACAGGAGACCGCTTTGTTAAAAGACTGATGGATGACGGCGTCGTTTAATTAGGTCTGAAACCACTGCCTTGCTGCAGCTCTTATACAGGATTATATAAAGACAATACAAAAGGCTAAAGAAACACATCAGACAACCGAGTCCTTCAGACAGAGCTTAAAGAAAAGAAACCCAAAAAATAAAAATAAAGTTACACGACTGCGTTTACACACTTGGGGATAAAAATACGCCTCAACTTACCGTCAGCACATTTAAAATTTGCAGTACGGGAGCTATTGCATTTCTACAGGAGGCTTTCCAGTACTTTTAGTTCAGGATCAATCAGCGAGAAACATCTCCATGAAATCATTCCTCCCTAACGGTTCACAAGTGAAAGTTGTAAATCTATAACATCAGCACCTTTTAGGTTTAAAATACGCATTCTTACTAAAGTTCCAGGTCTAATACTGTCTAAATAACATCCACGCATGCATGCACGCAGATTTAAACGCAACTTTCTCACCAACATGGACGTACGACAGTAAAGTAGGTTAATACACAAACACATTTCACACACACAAAATCAAGCTGTAAGTCTGATTCATAAATTATTAACATCACATTGATTGGTGTAAGTACTTTTAGCTGCACATGTTGCAGATTACAATTAACTCAAATGCTTGTTTTTTATTTTTGAAGTGCCCTGTAAACGTATTTATACCCCTTGAACTTTTTCATATTTTGTCATGTTACATGATTTTGAATTCACACCGATACCCTTAAATAAAATCCAGTGCAACCAACTGGCCTCAGAAATCAACTAATGACTTCTGAAGCAATTAATCAATTAATTAAATTATTGTCAACTAATTTAGTACATTTAAGATAAAAACACCTTAAGATGTTAGTATGTTTTAGCCAAAACTCTCCAAGTGGCATAGTTTCAGATTCACAAAAGGAACGTTCTTTTATTGCCTCCTAGGCTATAAAATGTTTATTTTCTTATTTTGAACAGGGATTGAACTATTTCCTTATATTCATACTTTAATTAACATTGTATATAAAGAAGTATCAAGTGTAAAGCTGTAGTAAATTATTATTTTAGTAATCGAGTAATCATATAGAAAATTGTAACAAATAAAATATTTGTAAATACTGCCATAACAGTGGTGTTAATATTGAACATCAATATTAGCCAAACGTTTCATATCCATGCATCTCTAAATTACTTTTCTGTAGATTTTCTGAGCTATGTTTTATAAGCTGTAACAATAATAAAATTATATTCAATTTAATAAGAAAAATAAGAAAGCAGCATATTTGTTGTGTTAATATCGGTTAGCATTAATCAACAACAGAGCATTGCGCAACACAAATAATCATCGTGGTGCCTAGTCAAAGTCCAGACCTTATTCCTACTCAAAATCTGTGGCAAGTGTTCTCCGTCCAATCTGAGCGTGTTGTAATTTTAGTCAGAAAATACAAAAGCATTCCACACTTTTCAGATTCATATCTGTAAAAAGAAATCCTAAAACTTGCATATCTTTTTTTTTTTTTTTTTTTTGCAATTTTGCAAATATGTGCTAATATTTGTTAGTCCATCACACAAAACCCCAATACAATTGGCTTAAATTTGCGGTTGCAACATGAATTTTTTTTTTTTTTAAAGGTTCCAGAGGAACAAATTAGTTTCCAAGGCACTCTAATTTGGCTCGATTTGTAATCAGCACTTCTTTACACAAAAAACAAGCTTTGAATTGACTGGCATTTTATCACAACATATGACTGATTATGGAGTAACAATGTGGCACTGTGAAAGAAAAAAACGTTTCCTGTCATCCCCAAACAGACTGCAAGGATTAATTCACAAAAGACACATTAATTCAAGAAATAATGTCAGTAAATTAGCTGTAAGTGACCTTTTCTTCTCGTCCCTTTGACTGCAATTGTGCCGGCAGTCCGAAAGTAAGACCAGTGCTAATCCGCTGACGTCTTGGTTCTTCCTTCATATCTCCGAGCGGCGGAGCTGGTGCTGCTTTCACTTCACAATGTGCACACAGACCAAACAAAAACAGCAGCTCTCCAGCATGTTGCGAATGCTGCGTTCGTACAGTACGCAAAAAAGAAAACAAGTATTTCCAGGATCATTCGGTGTAGTTAGCAGAGGGAGCGATCAGACGCCTTCATTTGGCTCGACTACAGCATCAGGTTTGCGACGATGGAAAAAGAGCCGGCAATTAAGCCGGCATCTTGCACACAATTAGCAGTTTGTGTTCAGCGTTGATAGCTTTATACATCAAGCAAACAAAAAGGTTTCAGTCAGCATTTGCACTCCGTGTTTCTGTAGCTGAGTTAATGGTTTCCAAATAAGGCTGCATTCATCACCCCCAGCAGAATCCCCTCTAAGGTTGATTTTATGTAACTGCATTCTCTCGCTACGCCCTGGGAGTGATCTTAATGTGCTTCCACCATGTCTGCTCCTGTTTTCTGACACTCTTATAAACTTAATGTTGCTTTCTAGAAAGCTACGTTCACACTGCAGGCCTTAATGCTCAAATCAGATTTCTTAATGACATTTTGTTGTAGTGGTGGTTGTTCACATTTCTAAATACATGCGACTTGCATGCGATTTCCTGCGTGAACTACAAACGACCTGACTGTGTGCGGCATGTGCAGTAGAGGACGCAGTAATGAAGTAGCGAGCGCGCTCACTCGTTGCATTTATATTTGCCTAAATGTTGCGCAAACTGGAATTATGACAATAAATTTGCAAATTTAGAAAATAACTCAAGAAGAAAAACTTTTTGTGCTAAGACGATGTAGAATTTTGGCTGCATTGAAATTAGTGCATTTGTCAAAATTGCAACTCTTTTCTTTGCATCGCACGAGAATCCAGACGCGACTGTAAAATTGCGCAGTAGCGAGCGTTGCCATTTATCTAAAAACTGCGCAAACTGGAATTATGAAAATAAATTTGCCAAGTATAAGCAATTTGCCAATTTAGAAAAAGACTCACATTTTTTGATAAAATGGATTTTGTTCTCGGATGAGGTGGTTTTTCGGAACGAGGATTATGTTTCTTAACAACTTACTGAGTGATTTTAACTGTATTTCTTTTCAGTGAAACAACTGTGAAATTGTGTTGTTTTGACTTTAGCGAAACATAAAGTTTTACGCACATATGTAATGAAAACGCAGCTAATGTTTGCAAAAGTCAACATGAATGGTAAAATTTCCAACTTTCTCTTTATGGATTACTCTGTGTATTATCTTCCGCCATGCTGTTGTTTTTCTTCCTGCTCCCAAATATCAATCAGGTATCAATTACACTGGAGAGACGCAGGTCACATTTGAAAAGATTAGATATGTACTGGATTTAGGAAGACGTATCCAAGCGTAAAAATTGGATCATTCATATTGTCATAAAAAGGTCAGAAGAGCAAAAAAATCAGATTTCAGAACCTTCAAGCTAGAGATATAAATCTTTCAATGTCTAGCAATTCAATTCCAATTCAATTTTTGATTCAGAAACCAATTTTTACTATTTAAATATTCTAGAGATTCTGTTTAAATTGTGTGACTGATAAGAAGAAAAGCGTATAAACAAGTAAAACATTTATTTTCAACAATCCTATAAGGTTCCATACTGTATCAAGTTTCATCAGTTTATATTTAAACAAAAATAAGTCTGTGCATAAAATTATGTAACTTAAATTACAAGTACTAGGTTAGCTTAGCTGCCTGGCTTTTTTTTAAATAAGAAAAATATCAAAGAATTATTAAAAATACATCAGGCGGCTGAGAGGACACGTAATGCGATACGCAGGGCGGCAAAAACGTACAACTTAAAATCGATTTCCAGAGCTGTGACTTTCTGCGCTTCTGCTTCAGGCTGCAGTGTGAACGTAGCCTAAGACACCTGTAGATGTTGCGGATAGCAGTGATAAATGTGGAATATGGAGTATTTACTCATCTTAGATGAAGCTATTGTGCAAAATATCTGCAAAGACGCTAATGCTAAACTTCAGGAGGCAGTGGATCTGCTTCTTTCTCCGAGCCGGACTCCTCCTGGTTCTGCTCTTTTGGGACGTTGTTATCCGGACTTGAGGGACTCTTCTCCGCCTCCTCCTCCACATCTGTGCACAAGTTCATGTTGGTCAAACTGTCGCCCACAAACTGTCCGCTGGCATCGACGTGACGCGCGTCACCTTGGAAATCTCCAGTTGCTTCCGGCTTCTTCTCTGTGAGCTCAGTTCCACCTGCGCTCTGCGAAGGCTCGTTCTGCTCGTCTTCCTCAGCTGCGGGCAGCGTCTCGAAGGCGCCGGGCTCGATGGTGCTGAGCTGATAGTAGAGCAGAGAGTCTTTGAGGAGCTCCGATGGACTCTCCTCCTGGGAGTCAGAGATGCACAAGACGGTAGCGCCCGTCGGGAAAGGTCCCTGCAGGAGGATCTGATCAACACCTGGAGCTGCTTCTTCTTCTTCTTGCTCAGGCAGGAGGCAGAGAGGGTGTGACCCCGCGACCCCAGCAGAGCTCAGCTCCTGCTGCACCGCCTCCTCCCTCTCCCGCCTCTCCTGCTCCTCGGCGCTCTGCAGGTGCAGCACGGCCGTCTCGTTTTCCCGCTCCAGGATATCCTGCTCCACCAGGAGATCGTGGACCTCTTCCACCGACTGCACCTCGCTCTCCTCCAGCTCCGAGTCCAGGCCGATGCCGGAGGACAAGGTCGGGGACGTGGGGCAAGTTGAGGAGGGCGAAGACAAGGCATCGGACTCAGTGTACGGCTCCCCGGGTCCCACGATGGGCGTCCTCCTCTTCTCCACGTCCAGCTTCATTATGGTGTGCAGGTAGTGTGTTCGGACACGCAGGGGGTTGAACTCGATGCGACCCGCAGCGTTGCCGCAGCCATCCCTGGAGCAGCCGCATGGAAAAGACATGCGATCCACCTGAAGAACAAAACACACCCGTCTCAACGCTTCACTCCAGAAACCTAAACTTAACTTCAACAGGTTAGGATTGGTCTATCCACCTTCCTTCATGTTCATTACACTTTTCTGCAAAAAATTATTCTTAGAAAATCAGATTTTAGCTTGCTCAGTTCTGCCTGTTTTGATCTCCTTCCAGAAATAGCTGCTGTCTCTTTAAATCCAGATAAGCTGCTGCTGGCCACGCCCCTAATCTCAAGATTTACCCTGCATAACTGATGAGTCCCTTTAAATAAAAACCCCACCTGTTTAGAGTTGATTTTGAACCATAATAAATGAAACACTGACCAACATATTTGATGTTTTTTTATGATTTTAACAATAACATTTCACAAAATACAATGTTAATTGTTTTCACAACTGTTGACTGTATGACATGTTTATGATGTTTATGTTCTCAAATAAACTCGATTGAAACTTGCTTGATATATATTCTCTTACTGAAAAGGCCTACAAACAACTGTACATCTTTGAAAAGCACTAGTAGAGCCTCCTGCACAACCAACTGGAATGCAGCAAATGGTTTCTGAACGGTAAGTCAACGACAACACATTTTTCTTTTCCAGCAGCCATTGTACAGTGCATCCAGCAGTAACACCAGCTGACAAAATGGGCTGGAGATCTGCTTGGGTTGCTAGGCAACGGTGCTTGGCTGGGGTAGTTGTTTTTGCAACGGCTCATTATTGCCAAAAACGGCTGGGTGTATTTCATTTTTAAGCACCCAGGCTGTGTTTAGAAGCACAAATAGAAGTATAAAAACGTGCAAAATGTGAATTTTGCATCGGATTCACCAGATTTTCCTTTCCTTTTAGCAAGTCTTCCAGGCCAACTAGCCTTACCTGGCACTTAATGCCGGCCTGGCTGCAGCCGCAGTGGCGAGGGTCGCAGAACAGGCGGCAGTCACAGCCACATTCCTCCCTGGAGAGGCGGATGGCTCTCAGTTCGGTTTTCTCCCGCGCGTCTATGCGCGCGATCCCGGAGGCTCGCAGCAGGGCTCGACGGCGCTTCGTCGGCAGAGGCTGGAGGAAGAAACAGTCGTCCACCTCGACGGCGTCCACGTCAAGGTCCTCGTCGGAGACGTCCTCCAGAGTTAGCAGGTCCGCCTGAGCGCACTCCACCGTGCCGTTCCTCGTCAGCTGTGGGAGGGAAAGTAGAGCCGTGAGGAGACCGCAGTCCTCACTCGAGCTCAGCTTCATTCGCAATTGATTTCCTCTAGAAGGAAAATCCCAACGGCGTCGTAAAAGCACATCTTTAACCCTCTGATGCGTGAGTGACTGACTGTACAGTCAGAGTGGGTCTTTTTTGACCCGGGTTACAATCAATGTGTTCTTTTGCTACTTTTGTCATTTTGATTCAAAATAATGTTTTGTATAATACTTTCTACTGTGTTTTTATTTCACACAAGAATTATTTCATGTTTGAAATATTTTCATTTTTCACTTTTTTAAAAATTTTTAGAACAATCTGTAGAACATTAGTGACAACTTGTAGAACATTTTTAAAACAAAAGGACAACAGCAATGATAAAATGTCAATAATGGACATTTCACACACACATCCGTTATGTGTGTGTGGGTGTCTGTGTGGGCATGGGGGGGGGTGCAAAAGAGCATGTTTCTTGAAACTAGCTAGCTAACCAAGCTAGCTAACATTACTGTCTGTTTTCTGCTATGCTACGTGTATCATGCATGTGAGTGTATGTATGTGTGTGCAGACTTTCCTCTCCCCAGCCACTTGGAGAGAGGGAGAGCTGGATTTCCCCAGCTCCTCCGGGGAAATCCCAAGGCGTTCCCAGGCCAGCCGAGAAACATAGTCCCGAAAAATCTGTCCTGGGTTTTCTCCTGGGTCTCCTCCCGGTGGGACGTGCTCAGAACGTCTCACCAGAGACCCATCCTAACCAGATGCTCCTCTCGACGTGAAGGAGCAGCGGCTCTACTCTGAGTCCCTCCTGGATATCTAGGCTTCTCATCCTATCTCTAAGGGAGAGCCCACACACCCTACGGGGAAAACTAATTTCGGCCGCTTGTACCTACGATCTCATTATTTCGGTCATGACCCAGAGCTCACGACCGTAGATGAGGGTGGGAACGTAGATCGATCGGTAAATCAAGAGCTTCTCTTTTTGGCTCAGCTCTCTCTTCACGCCCGCCTCACGGCAGACGCTGCACCAATCCGCCTGTCAATCTCCCGCTCCACTTTTTCCTTATTTGTGAACAAGATCCCGAGATACTTGAACTCCTCCACTTGGGGCAGGACATCCAAAGATGGACAGTTTTGCATGCCATTCAACACATTCTCTCTCTTTCGGTTTTCTCATCCACGGCGTCAGACACACACAGACACGCACACGCAAATAATACACATGCACAATACAGTAAAGGTGGTAATGTTAACTAGTTGGTTAGATAACTAGTGTTGGCTAACTGAAGAAGGCTAATATGTTGATTCGTGACAATAACGCTGTCACAGTACTCATGATTGACACGCACACACACATTTGTGAGGTAAAAAATAAAGATAATTCTTACATGTAAGAGTTCTTGCTTTGTAAAATATTATTATTAGGAGGTGACACTTAGGACTCGGTGTGTTTGGTTCACAAATAAATGTTTTCCTGACAGTCACAGCTGGTAAGAAACAAAGACTCCCATTAAGTTCCATAGGAAATGGGTCATTTTTGACCCACTCGCGTAAGAGTGGGGTAGTAACATAAAACATGCCATTCCCTAAAATGTATAAAAGGTAAATTAAAAAATTGAACTGCATGATGTTAGTAACATGTTTTTTTGAGGAATAGCTGGAATATGAAGTGATCATTACAAAGATATCGCAAAAAGATGACCTCACCGGGTCAAAAAGGACCCACTTACCCATCAGAGGGTTAAAAGTGACAAACTTAACAAGGTCACTGTTATTTGGAGATCAGGCTAAAGAACTCCCGTTCTCTTTTAGGTCTTTTCTTAAAAGGAATAAAGCAGAAAAGGCAGATAGAAACCTTTATTCAAATTTCTTTTAAGACAAAAACAAAAATCTTTTTATGAAACTCTCTTGTTTTTAACTCATATTTTTATTAGCTTACTTAACTGAGTCTTAATTACTTTGATTCATTTTTTTCATTTGTTTCATCACAGGATGTTTTTCTTCTCAAAGAGACAACTTGCATGAATAAACAAAGGTTAAATAACAATAAAAATGTTAAATAAAAATTATTTTCATTTCCTTCAATAAAAAAATGAAGGATATGAAATAATATTTATATTTATGGACCAAAGAATAAGCCTTTCTCTTATTTCTATCATAAATGCGCATCTAAGTGAATTCAGTTAGTTGATTGATTTATGAATTAAAAATAAACAGGCAAATATTTACTGCTTTTAATTTCTTCTCTCTCTCTCTTTATAATATGAACACATTTGCATTTTGCCAACTCAATATACACAAATTTCTACACTTTTAATCTACAACTATGGAGAAAAAAATGATTTAGGGTTGGAGCTAAGCCAAAACATTTATGCTGCTATTTCAAATGTGCGAATGAAATTGTTTAATGATTTTTTTTGTGGTAAAAATACAAAATACACAAATGCAATACAAATAAGGTGAAAGACTTTCTGAAATCACCAAAGGCCATCCGCCCTTTTGAGAGCTTGTGCTGCGGTTCAGCCTGCAGCAACCGAGCTGATGACATCACATGCAACGTTAGCGAGGTGAAAAGTTTCTCCACTCCTGTGGTTATGCAGCTGAATTTTAAACAGGGAGAGAAAAACAGTAGCAGAAAACTCTTTAAATAATACAAAAACCAAAAAAAAAAAAGCCTGAGAATAATCTGGAGGATGTCCAAAGAAAGACGCTGCATTATTAAAGTTATTGCAATATTTTGCAAATAAATATTAATTCTGGAGATATTTGGTTCAAAATGTAGCAAATATGGACATAGAATCAGTGTTTCTCCACAAATATCGGAAAATATTAAGTAATTCAGAAAAACAATCCTCATCAGAGGCAAACTGAGAAGATTAAATGTTTCCAACACAAAAAGAAAGTATAAATCAGTATTCCAGTTTTTTGTTTAAAGAAAAAATAAGTAAATCAATAAAAAACTTTTAAATTCTTGAAGATATTTTTCCCAGTTACCCCAATTTTTGTAGATACAGATATTTAACAAAAATGAAAATGTCACACAAGTGTTAAATGTTTCTAAATATTTTTAAAAATACTTTTAAATGTATAATATTCATATCTGTGTCAATACATACAATAGTAAGTTGAAAAATTATTAATTGAAACTTGAGTTCAATAAAAATACTGAAATTTATTTCAGTATTTTTTAAATAATTTCTTATTATTCATATTTTCTATATTTAAACCACTGAAATAATTGATATAAATGCTTGTAAATATAATAATTTTCACATTTATTTTTATAGTTAGTATTTAGTAAGTATTTCATAAATTATGGAGATAGTTAAATAATAATAGATTTCAAAAATACTCATTTGTTTAAAATTTCACAGATATTTCTAGGTTTTTATTCGATTTATTGAATTCTAACTATTTTTACTCAGGTTTCCTAGTATTTTCTATGCATTTAAATTTGCATGATGGAAACATATTGGAATGTGGAAAAAAGAAATAAAAAGACATTTTTAAGGGGCGATTACTTTTTAACAGTGTTATCATGAAGATAGAGTCAGTATCAGTTTACCTATTAGTGGTTTTGCCTGATTGGTGCATGATGGTTAATAATCCTATCTTAAATGCTTTTAATTAATGCAGAGAACATCCGTTACAGACTCTCTGTGGATGTACCTTCATCTTGCGAGCGTTGAGCTTCTCCTGACGCAGATGCTGGCGCAGCGTGTGTCTGTGGCTGCTTTCCTGTTCGCGTGCGAACTCGCCCAGCGTGTAGCGTCTGATGGAGGAGTGGTGACGCGCCATGCCCAGGGAGCTGCCCCCCTGGCTGGGCACGCTGGTGAAGCCCTGCCGCCGGGGGAAGTAGTACACCGTCACCACATCGAAGCGAACCCGCTTCCCCCCCGGCGACGGCTTGTGCTGTCTGAGGATGGAGGTGGCTGATGACGGAGAAACAAAGAGTTGGAGCTGAGTGTTTCATTTCAGGCCAATTATGCTTCCTTAAACAGGCTGTGATAGGTATATGGGTTGTACAGAGCATGATTATTACACTTTCTGCTCAAAATCATTCTCAAATAGAGTTTTTAGTCTGGTCAGTTGTGAATATTTTTTAGCTGTTTTAGGGCTACTGTCACTTTAAATCCAAGTTAGCTGCTGCTGGCCACGCCCCCCAACTCAACGTTTACACTCACACTTAAAGATGGATGCAAACATACAGCTGTACATGTTTGAAAAGCATTTGAAAATCAGAGTAAGTCAACAACAAAACCCTTTTCTTTTCCAGCAGAAATCCATAGACCAAACGTGCTGGAACTCTGCCTGGGTTGCTAGGTAACGGGGCAGGTCTTGGCTGTCGTTGCTAGGTAACGGCGCAGTGCCTGTCAAAAGTAACTTAACAGTTTTGATCATTTTACAGAAACCAAAAAAGATAACCTTATTGCCAAAAAAAACAGCAGGATGTTTATGTTTTGGGCTGTTTTTAGAAGCAGTTGAGACCCAAATTTTTCTTTTCTTTTTCCAATGAACGCATGTTTTATAACATTGTACTTTATTTAAAACTCAAAGGCCCAAATCAGATGAGTTGTATTAATATTTTTTGAATTTTTCTGAATAGAAACAATGTCCAAGTACTGTAAAATTATAACTTTATAGCCGATTTTCTTTGAGATGGGATGTATTAAACCACTGATGCATCTATAACTGAAATAAATAAAAATAGTAATTAATGGGGAAAATTACAACTAACTACATCTATATTGTGTGTTTATAAAATTAACTAAAACATACTGAAGTTACAGACATAATGTCATTTGTTTTTGTGTTTATGAACCCATTTATTTGCCTTCTGAACTGATTTGAAAATGTTTTATTTTTTCCTTCACACAGGCATTTTACATCAGCTACCGCCAAATTACGGCACTCCGTATTCCTCCGATGCTTATGCTAGTCCGCAAAATGGCGGCAGAAGAAGTTCAGATAAACAACCGGAGCAATAATTGAATAATTTATTTGAAAATAATATTTTCTGCCGAGTATTCATTACCCAACTGATGTATACAAAATCACAAACAATACTTTTTGACCTCAAAATTAACCAAAGTAGTACTCTAACTAATAAAAACTAAACTAAAATGAAACAATAGTAAACTAATAAAAACTAGCAAACACACTCTAAAAACACACACACACACACATATATATATATATGTGTGTGTGTACATAAATACCTGCTAATATACCCTTGCTAGCTAGCGCAGGTTTATTTCTAGTTACCTGTGCAAGATTAAAAAGCCCTGCCATAGAAAATTTAAGATCTATGATGAACATATTTTTAGATACACGAGTTTAAGGATATGCAGACAAACTACAGTTAACTTCAGCAATATCAACAGAGACGTTATCACAAAAAAAATCAGATCGCCAATCTTTCATATTCAGCCATAATCAGAAGATACCATTCTTCCAAGTCACAAAAAAACAGAAAATAAACTAGAATGAAAAACCCCAAACTATTACAGCCCTAAATATGGAAGCATAAAATCGTACAAAATGTGAATTTTGCATAATAGTTCCCCTTTAAATATCCCTGTTGTGTCCCAGGTGTGTTGGTGTTTCTTTTTTCCACGACTGCTCTACCGATGCTTACGAGTGAACGGGGCGCTGGAAGGTGGGTTGAGGCTGTCACAGCTGTCTGCGCTGTCACTGCTGGAGATGTCATCGTCCGAGTCCTTGGGTGTAGAGAACAGAGAGCCGCTGTCCACCTCTTCATATCTTCGTTTGAGGCTTAGGGACGGACCTGCCTCCATGGAAACCTGCTATCTGAGGGCACAGTCAGGGCAACAAAAGCCACTATGTTTAAATGCACGTTAAATCCGTTAAGAAGGGAACTTTTTCTGCATGTTTTAGGACTAAACGTTTGCTCTGCTTCTGCTCTGACGATATGGAAACAAACATCTGCCTCCTTCCATCTGTATTCCACCTCCATCATTTCATTTGTCTGCCGCCACCGCTGCTCCATCCTGAACATCGCACATTAAATCCCATTCTGAAATTATCAAGTGTAGAGCTGTAACCATGGCAACTGGGCAAGCGTAGTTCATGCGAAGAGCCTTGAAGCGAGCGGTCTCTATGGCGTTAGCCCACCTGATTCCGTCTCAGACAGCCACAAGGTGAAATTTATCACATCTGCAGCTTTAATCAAAGTGAACGGAAGCACCTTAAGCTGTGGCACAGATCCGAATGAAAACACGATGCTTTGTCTATAGACAAAACCACCAACTTAATGCAGCCTTGCAAGAAATCCCAGTTACTGCATTAGTGATGTCCTAGCTGTGCATGTATGCATATATACTGAAGGACAGACAGAAATTCAGATGAATAAACAGATTCAGTGGTTAGATGAAGGACAGATGGATGAATAGATAGATGGATGAATAGACTGACCGACTGATGTAACATTTTAGATTTTCATCTAGCGATGAAAGTGAAGTAGACCCTTGAATTACTGCCAAATCAGAAGCTGTGACTCAGAAATCAACTTTAGCATTAAACTCTCTCAGGGTGCAATGATACATATATTTTTATGGCTCTTGGCAAAATGTAATGTTTTAATTGTTGGCTGTGTGGCGTTTTCTATGGCTTTGTATTTTTGTGTTTTTATTATGCAACATTGGCTTGTTGCTGAAATGTGCTATACAAAAAAATTGGTTGATTGATTTTTACAATGTTGACAGGGAAGGGGGCAATTTAGCTTGAGACCTTTAAAATGCGTACAGATAGTGGTGTAAGCATTTTTAACAATAAACATTTCTTATGATAAGAAGTTTGATTGTCAGGAAACTCAGGGAATGTCCAAAAGTTCAACATTTTTTTACTTTTGAAACGCAGAAATTTCCACATTTAGAGTCTAAAAATTGTCTTACATTAATCTCAACATTTCTTAGTTTTTGTCTAACAAATTTTAAATTTTCCAAACTCGAAGGTTTCCACATTTTTTTCTAAAAAATTTTCTGCGATTAATCTCAAAATTCCTGATTTTTTGTAGCAAATGTCTGGCTTTCCAAACTCAGAAATGTCCACATTTTTTTCTAGAAATATTTTTAATTAATCAAATTTTTTTTGTGTGTGTTTGTCTAGCAAATTTCTGACTTTCCAAACTCAAATTTTCACATTTTTTTCTAGAAAATTTCATAAACTAATTGGAAATTTTTCTAGTTTTTGTCTAGCAAATTTTTGATTTTCTAAACTCATAAATTTCCACATTTTTTCTAAAAATTATATAAAATTAACCTCAATTTTAAGTGCTGATTTTCCTCAGATTACAACTAGGCTGTTGTTATAAATATCATTTTAACAATGAGATTCTTCATTTTGTATCCGGTAAATGTTATTAAGTTAACCGTTTGCCTTTTTTGAGCATCAATAAATAAGCCTCTGTGCAAGTTTATCTCAACTTTTATTGTTCATAAGATGTAAAAATAAAATTTTTGACTTGTTTTTTTAACACACAACATGAATTTTTATTCACATTCAATCAAAAAGAGGCTTGCTATATTGCACTGATTTGAATTAAATCAAATTAAAATTGATCAAAACTAGGGCTAAAACGATACCTGGAGTGATTCAGTACCTCGATTATTAAAATTCCTCGAGGAAAACTGATCTGCCTCGAAGCCTCCTTATATTATGTGTTATTATTTAGCGCACCGTGTTCCGGCCGGGACTTTATTTGCGTTCTCACTTCCGCCTGAGTTGTTGACGAAAGCTAAGTGCTATCAGCATAACGTCCAGTTTTCAAGTTCGGCCTGGGAGGATTTTATTGAGTCATGATAATGTTCGGGTTTTTGTCT
>CAEGAE010069893.1:0-20109 GCA_903067095.1 Girardinus metallicus | reverse complement strand
TGGATCCACGGCCTCCGTTGGTCCGGGTCCGTCGGGAACGCATGATAGGACAGATATGGCTGTTTTCTTGCCCCACACGGACAACCACGGACTGAACAAAAACAACTCCACCGAGACTGAGCCATTTTCCTAGCCTTTTAATGCTAACGCTATAGCCACCGGAAGTTGTCAAACCCCACATCCGCTTTAAAACGCGGAAGCGTGAAAAAGGTCTATTGCCCGCCCGTACGGAGTTACGTGCAAAAAGCTAGGCACCACTACTATATAACATGCAGTTTATTTTGAACATTTCTGCCGTGATACACGTTTTAAATTTAATTCGTAAGGGTCTTAAAAAAAACTAAGATTTGACTTGGTGAAACTTGTAAAACTCTGTTTCATGCTTTAAACAAATTACATAGTCTTTAAATGGAAAGAGTAGCACAACTGCAAACCTACCAAAACATTGCCATCCACCTGACTAGCATGCACAACATCCTGAACATATCATCCATTTTGTTCTTTTCAAATAGGAAAAGACAAGAAGAAAAAAAGATAACATCTCCTTTGGTGAAACATGGCGGTGGTAGCACTATGATGTTTGTATATTTGTATAAAATATTGAAACACGTTTTCCTATAACAGACGTAGAGCTTTGTGAACTTAAAGTTCTGTGAATCCGTTCTGTTTATCCATCTGTCTTAACTGTTGTTGGTGATTTTTTTTTTTTTTTTTTTTTACAGGATGGAGTAGCTACTTCCACTAATAATCACCTCGTCATGATATATAGAGCTGTTTCCTCCGATGGATCGGCCGCTGAAGCTTGTACTAAATGAATCAATGGTAGGACATTTTGCATCACTGCATGTCTGGACCTGCAGGAGCAGATCCTAACAGTCCAGGACAGTATCTCACTAAGAAAACGACTACTGCATTGTTTTCATTAAGGCTACATTTAGATTAGAAGTGCATTTATTGCACTGCACAGCTGCCCTTTTGTTCTGGAGCTGTGCTGCGTTTAAGTGGGGCTTGTACATTTGCCTTTCTAGTAGAAATAGCTTCCTAATCTCAAGCTTTTGGTCATTTTTGATTTTCCGAGTTAGTTTTCGTTCATGAATATTTCTACTACCAAGCACCATCACTTTCAGTGTGAATCTTTATCTTCTGACTTCTGAGGACATCTCAGACCTCAAAATATTCCATTGTTTTACGTGGTTATCAGAAATTTGTATGAGTCATTATGAATAATTATTTATGTATTTTTATGATGTGAACATTGTTTAATAGTCATTTCCCCCCCTTTCTATCTCTACTGCCACACATTCTCATTTTGTCTCTCTCACTTTGTATGCGTATCCTTACATATGTACTTAACAGTTATTCCTATTGCTTGTACAGTTTCAATAAATTTTCTATTAATATTTTCGGATACATCTTCTTTAGAAATTTCTTTTTTAGTTTATATTTGTTGAAGAGAATTTTGATGACAGCTGGACAGCTGTTCTCGTGGCCATGAGATAACATTTATGTTCTAAAATACAGTTTTTAGTGATCTTGTGTAATGTATTTATTTTACATGACAAAATTTAGAGTTTTGATTAGCTTTTGGTCATGCTTATTAGAAATAATAGTGAAACTCTTGCATTGGCTTATATTATTAATATTGTTTTTAATATATATATTTTTTAAACTTTGATATTTTGTGTAATTTATTTTTTTTTTCCAAAAGTGATTAATTTATTTTTATTTTTTTCCAACAACCTCTGCCTCTTTTTTGCCAAAAAATTATTCAGGTAAAAAACAAACAAACAAATAAACAGACAACATCATTTTTGACAAAAAAAATGACTTAAGCCATTATTTTAGGACAATATCTTGATACTCCTGTCACACCTGCATTTTCCCACTGTGGAAAATGCAGGTGTGAATAGTCTATTTCTATTCTATTCTAACTCAACTAGTGTGGAACAAATATATAAAAGCTATAGAAATTTACAAGGACGCACCTGTAAGTATACTTCTACTATTCATTTATTTGTTCATTTATTTTTATTTAATTTGATTTTATCTTGTTGTATTTAGTGCGTTTGCGTGCACTGTTGACTTTTCCGATGACCCACGAAGGCAGCATAGTCTGTACGGAGACAGCGAGCAGCGGCGGCTCCCGGCGGAGCAGCGCTGTGATTGGCCGGAGCCTCGAGGAGGGGGAGGGCTTTCCCTCTCCCCATCCCTTCCTCGCGCCGTCTTCATCTCGTCTGCTCTCTTCCCAACCTGGAGATCAGAGCGATGCGGAGACAATAGGACGCAGAGCCGCAGGGAGGGGAGCAGGATGCTCGGATCCACATCCAGCAGCGACACACTGGTCTGCGGAGACTTCTGGCTGGACGCGTCGGTCAGGCTCACCTCACTGTAGTATGCGCTCTCATCGACCTGCCTGTTTATTATTATTATTATTATTATTATGAGTCTGCGTGGAAAGGGAGGACATTACATCCTCCAAATGGGAACCCACTGAAGGGTGAGTAATGGGAGAAATCTCCACCTGCACCCCGACCTCCTCAGTGCAGACAGCAGCATCATGTCCTACTGTGCTTTAACTCACCCATCACCTCTGAGCACACCAGCACAGATTCACATTACACACAATGCGCTCAGCGCTCCTGGATTCTGATTAATTTGCAGCTATTCATATTTTGAATGTTTGTATTGATCACAGCGCTGCTTTCCATTCTTGTGACCTGTTCTGTGTCATTTTTGGATAACGCATAGAGGGGGGTTGGATTATCATGTGTCTGCAGCGTCTTCTGCATGTGCGTTTGTTTCCTATTCTTTAAAGCGCTGTAAAGTGCTTGTGATTTTCCTCTAACTCTGAGCAGACTAAGATGCAACACAACACTGGCTCCCAGAATACTGATGATGGCTGTGAAACGCCACCTGAACATAGTGTTTACATCTTGTGAGGCTGCAGCGCAGCACTCTGCTTCTAAGACAGGATGCAGATTTTAGTCGATTTTGTAACAGAAAGAAAATAAAATACCGATTTTAGTTTGTCTTTGAAGACTGAGCTTCTGCATGTTTGAATATTGGCAGATTTTATTTTTTCTCTAAAGGACGAGGAGTGTAGTGATAAACCTAGATCTGATATTGGGTACAAGAGAACAACATTTTGACATTTTAGCAGATTTTTTTTTTGAAAACTAAGATTTAAGAATCTTTAGTCAGGGGTAAAATAAAACCCTATAGTTTCGACTAGTCACTGTATTGTGGGTTTCATGCTTTCACATTAAGGCAAAAAAAAAAAAAAAGATTCGAAATGCTACTTCTGGTGTTTTAATGAAGAAATAAAGGTTTTATAAATCTAAAACTTTGTTTTAAAAAAATCTCTTTTCAATCTAGAATAGTTCAGGTCTGACCAGTGTTTAAGATTTTAAACCAAATGCTGGCCTGTAGGGAGTCGACCTCAATTGGTCGTGAATTATTCCAATATTTTCTCTTTTGTAGCCAAAATTCTGAAGCCACAAACAATTTAACAGTGATGTGGCATTTTTTGTGCTTTTGTAACCCAGTGTGTCTGAAGATGTCCTTATTACCTTCCTGTTTTGAGACACCAAAGCAACCAAAGAACTACTTCTTATCTTGCTTCAAAACAAGAGCCTCAAACACAGTTTCAGGATGAAAGCACTCGCCTCTTATTTCACCAGACGAAGTGACGCGCTGACAGTAATTCCTAACAGCTGTGTTTTTATAAATACAATAAATATTCATTTTAACTATCTATAAATCTCTTTTCATTGTACAGTTATTGAGTTTAGTAATTTGAGTTTTAGAATTTTAGTGAATGGTGAAAATATCCAGTCGAAAAAAAACGGACACAGCTCCTATACGAAGCACTTTGTGGTTAACTTACTGTTTGGTAGTTCAAGTATGAAAAAAGTAAAATTCAATTAATTTTGGACAGAAGTTTGGCTATTTTGGATATTTGCATGATTGTTTGGTAAATTAGCAAAAATTAATTTTTTCATAACTAAAAATCTAGGTAAATATTATGCTGCAAACCAATTGGAGGAGGGTGCCTTGTTGTTTGCGTTGTCTGCTGATCAGACAAGACCTTGAACCTTTATTTCGCACTGGAGTCGACTCACTGCACATCTACAAACACTCCAGCATGATGAGTCATAGCTTCCAATGTGGGTTACATGAACAGTCTGGGGCTAAACATCAACTTTGCCAGTGAGAGTCCAGTTGTGCCGGTAGCTTTGCCTGTCATTTGTCCTCATTGGACTGATAACGTGGTAAATGTCTTCACAACCAGCTGAAGAATCAGAACATGTCACAATCCAGGATTTAGCAGGAACACTATTTAACCTTTTGGGGCTTACTCAACACTATGACTCAGGTATTTATTTGGAAAACGTGTGTGTGTATGTGTGTTTGCCTTTATGTAATCGAGGGGTCCGAAACCCTAATGAAGCACCAACTTTTGAGGACTGCCTATATTTAAAAGATTAGATTTTGTTTTTGAGTTGAGGTAGAATTACATTGTTGCATGGTTTACGGTTAGGCATCCATTGATTAAGGCTTGTGGTGAGAGCTTGTGGACTCTGTAGAATTCAATTGCAAATTTATTTCGGGTCCAATAGGTCGATAAATAGGCTCACTGAGAAGAGACAAAAGTGGGTCTTCAGGAGATGCACAACGTTTGCTGATTATGGATGTCCCTGTCCAATCTCAAGTATCACATTGTGGCTCTGATCAAGAAATTATCAAAATGACTAAAATCCTTGTCCAGGTTTCAATATAGAGGTGGCAAAATATCAGAAAAACATTGTTCTGATCATGTTAAACCCTCCATTTATCCCATTTTTTGTTCGTTTATCACAATGTTCTATCACACCTTATAAACTTTAGCATCTCAGCTGCTAAAAATATATATTAAGTATCTGCACTGAGTTAAGAAAAAGTTTTATCCAACAGGCCAATATATTATTAAAATGCAAATGTGAAATTTTACACTTTGATATTGCAATGATTACTGCGATTTCACATATGATACATTTAAAATTCAACTTCTGATACTTATTTATTTTAAATAAAAAAAAAACAGGCAAACCTTTACAAACAGCATTTTTAGAAAAGCAAATTTGTAAACCTCATACATTTATAGTTAAATATTGATATGTTCACAAGATGTAAAACCAAAGTAAAATTCCTTGCTTGTGTCCTTAAATTTGGCCAATAAAGCTGAATTTGACTGTAGATTTACTACAGTGACACCTAGTGACACAAACAGTAATTTACAATGTGTGGCTGTGCTGAGGTGCAGATATTATGTTTCCTTTCAAAAACACTTTTTAAAAATCCATATTGCATCATTCCTTCTTCCTCTTTGTTGTAAACGCCTGACAACCTATTGCTATATGAAAATGCACTCTTTATTTCTTCGTTATTATTTTTGAACACTTTTGAATTCCACATTCTTCTATGTCTAATGACTGGATGTTATGGTATTACAATATATTATTATGTGGAAAGTGTCCCATTGTTTGAAGGGGACTTTAGGCCTTGAATAGTTGCTAAATGTCCTCTCAACCCCCAACCAATTGAGGCAGATGGCCACCCATGCTGAGTCTGCTTCTGCTATCGGGTTCTTTCTGGTGAAAGGGATTTCTCATCTCTACTGTGGCACACTGCAATGTTCACTGGATTTAAAATACATATATATTTTATATAGGTAAGGCTTGTAATCTGCCTGGATTTGGTGATATATCTGTAAATAAGATTCAGATGAATTTATTTTTACTCTTTATTTTTCATTGAAAGACACCAGCAGCTGGAATCCCATAACTTGTGTTGGTTACGCACACACGCATGCACACGCACACACACGCATGCACGCACAAACACACACAAAAATAACCCTTATTTCAATTAATAAAGGTTTCACAATTGACTTTAATTTCACATAAGAAGGCGTATCCCAGCCCAGGTTACTTTGCCACATGTCACATTTTTATGCTTCTCTAACTTTAAGGTAGTTTTATTGTCAAGAAAACATAATAACATCACACTGAAAATCCTCTTTTTTGTGTTTCCATTCATCTTGAACTCCATTCAGTGTAGAATAATTATTCTCAGGTATAATCAGTCTAAATGCAGATTTGATTCTGAACTAGAGATAATAAAATGTAGTGAACTGATTTATAAGCTGTCAATTGAATCCGTAGGGTTATTTATACCAACATGAACCTCCATTCCCCCAGTTTTCATATGTCCCAGCACTTAAATAAAAAAAGGCTAAAAATAAAAATAAAAAATCCACTGAGGAATGGCACAACTTCAAGGGACATGATCATCCATCCATCTTGTGTTTATGTGAGATCGGGTCCAGGGGGGAAACCCAGACACCTCTCACTCCGTGGGACTTTCCAGCTCATTCTGGTGGATCCCAATGCATTCCCAGGCCAGAAGAGATAAATAGTCTCCTCTCCATGGAATGTGGCCCAGAAAACCTCCAAAAGAAAGCACCAATTCAACCACCTCCACCCAGCATCTCGTTTTTTGGTCGTAATACATATCTCATGACCATAGATGAAGACGGGAGCATCGATGAACCGGTAAATCGAGTGCTTTGCTTTCTGCCTAAGCTCTTTTTTCATTGTGACAGACCGGAGCAGCACCTTCAACTGCATTTTTAATATGACCATTGTAAGCAGGCACAACTGGGTCATTTAACTTAATTTGTGAGCTCTGGGAGATTTGGGTGTTCTTTGCAGAAGATGTTATTGCAGCTTTTTTAATGCAAAAACCAACTGAAGCATAAAACAGGTAAAAATATAAAATAATATTAATAATATGGACTTGATAAATGTCTTTATTGCCATAATTTTTTTCAGTATAAAGGTGCAGAGCAAAATCTAAGTGGCTCTACCTTCAAAACCGAGGAGGTAGTTTGTCCAGTTGCACTACCGAGTAGTTGTTTGTTTTGAGTAAATGAATGAATTGTTATATAAAAAAAATGTCTGCCATGCATAGGATTTTCTGTGTAGAGAAAATGCTTTGGTCTTATCTGACTAGAGAATCATTTTCTACTTATTGGTTTTTGGGGATGGCTTGTTTTTGCTAGTTTTGATGGATTGAATGAAGCGCCGAGATGTTAAAAGCTTGAGATATCACTTTATAAGCTAACCCTGACTTTACCCTCTCCACAACTTCATCCCTGAGCCATTTGTTGTGTCTCTTGAGCTATATTGGAACTTTTTATTTACATATATTTCCTAAGAAATTTAAATATGCTGAATACAAATTGCACACCACACAAATAAATTTTTTATTTGTAGGCTCACAAGAACCAAACTGAAACTTGATACTCTTCGCTTTGAATGTTGCAATAAATCCCCTACATCTGCTATTTTATTCTGGCTGAAGGTATTCTCGTTATCTCTTCTTTGCTGCTCAGTGGTCCTTGTCATAACGTCCCGCTGTTCCTGCCTCTCCTTTCTCATTATTTTTCCCTCATACTGTCTGGTGCCTGTCAGTGCCGAATTTGTTAGTCTTATACCAAAAAGGAGTTTGATTCTGTGTGTATGTGTGGTCAACTAAATCTCTGTCACTGTATAGGGAAAAGATGTGGACTTATGCTCCACATGCATAAAAGAGGATGAAGACAGCATTGCTGTAATTGTTGGAGGACAGTGCTGCTGCATGAGCAGAGGCGGACGTGGCAGCAATCATCGCCTTGGCCAGCAGAATACGCTTGGCCAGTCAGCAATGCCCGCTGGTTGCATAAGCAGTCTGGGATTTAGTCAGCTGTGGCCTGTAGTTGCTGCACTGTTTTCACACAGCCTTAAACCTGGTGGCACAGAGTGTCAGTGTGGAGCTCAGAGGACGGAGGAGGAGGGAGGCAGGGAGGATTTGTGATCAGCTGAAAGGAACATGATGTATTTTGTTTCTGTTTCCAGGACATTGAATTTTGAGCCTTGTGGGAGTAAACAATTCTGATGGTTTTAAAGTCACAAGTACATATTATTACAGCCAGAGTTTAGAAAAAACATGATTCATTTTTTGGTCACTGTCAACAGCCATCCTCCTTTTAGTTCTGTTTTCATTCAATGGCTCTGGCTTGTTCATAAGATTTGGTACATTAAATCTCAGATGGATGATATTATGAGTCTAGTAGTCTTGCACATTTCAATTATTTATTCCAATAAGAACTAAGCCACACTCTATAAAAGGCAAAAGAGTCCAAAAGAATGATAAATAGTATGTACTCCCAAACACAGTTTCATAGATCAACAGAGAGGCTGGAGGCTCAAAATAAGATTTCATTAGCATCAGTGATGAATTCAGTGACTAAATCAGAGTGTGAACAGAAATATATCAATGTAAGCATATTTTCTACACTATGTCAACACATGAATGAGGTTTATTAAGGGTTTTGGGGAGGAAATAGACAAGGGACAGACGAATGTATGTCCGGGGTGAAAAGACGACCGGTATACCAGGGGATTAACATAAGAATGGGGGGAGCAATACGGGATATTTACGGCACCTTCGTTCGTCACACTCAGAAACTCATCTACCAGCTATGTACCGCCACGATGCTTTCCGCCACCCGTTTGTTCAGACCAGGATGATATGAAATTTATTGTGTGGTTCGTCCATAAAGCTACACTTACACTGTAAGCATCAACTACTCAGCCGCCCATCGTGTTCAGTCTATCCACTCACCTGTATAAATACTCCCGCAGTGCTCTTCCCACCATTCGCTCTCAACCCGTAGTTCCCAGAAGAGAAAAGCTGCAGTACTCCAGGCATCACGCCATTCATTTTAAGGATGCTTATTGGTCCCCCCAAAACGATGAAAACCCGGGCGTTATCATCAACCAATAAAATCCCCACGTGCGGAACTTGAAAATTGGACTTTATGCCGCTAACACTTAGCTTACGTCAACAACTCAGAGGCGGAAGTCAGAGCTATGCGTAATGCAAATAATGTTCTGGCCGGAACATGATGCGCTAAATAATGAAACATAAATTAACAAAGCCTCGAGGCAGGTAAATTTTCCTTGAGAAATTTTAATAATCAAGGTACTCGAATCATTCGAGGAATCGTTTCAGCCTATTGTGGACTTCAAGGCACTCTGACCCCATTTGCACAGAACACAGACACAAATGTATATAGATGCGGGACTGCAGTCTCTCACACACTGATGATTAAATCCATTGTGTGTCAGATGAAAATATACACAAACATCCAAACACACATTTGAATATCTGTTGAATCCAATGTCAGAAACCGGAGAAACTTATTTCACAGGGGAAGCAAAAATGTATGATTTGATTTAATGACCTCTTTTTAAAATGGCTCACTTTATAGTTCCATAAAAGTGAACAATAAAACTTGTTCTGGAAAAAGTAAAAAAAAAAATATATATTTCATAAAATGTTAATGAGACCAATAAATCATTAGGCAGCACTTTCCAGACGGCAATTAAAATTTTAATTTGAATTCATTTTAAGTAAGAAAGAATGAGGCAAAGATATCATTGCTGTCTCAACTCCTTGGAGATAGAAATGACTTATACTAGTTAAAGTTTGTATTTGAGACCCCTACACAGAGCAGATTTTTGTACCTTAGGAAACATTCACAGAGGAGATGTGGAAAACTCTTTCTGTGCTGCTGCAGCAGCAGATGGTGGTGGCATTTGTGGCTTCCCTTTGTGTCTAAATTTTCACGAGGCAGTTGAGTTTGTTTCTGCTTTCTTTGCTGAGGAATGTGTAGATAAATTTCCTAACAACTTTGAAATCTTTGTTAGGTACAGGAATTTACCATCTTCATTGCTTCTGCCCAACAGCCACGCTGAAGGAAAATCCAAAAGGTTTGAAAAAACTCACTGTGATATGACATTTTTAGTGAGCGAGAAAGTGAGTGAACTCTAGCTAGTTTTCCCCAGTGTATTATAAGCCTGGATTTACTTGTGCCCCCACCAGACTAAACATTGCTTATTTATTTAAAAAGAATTTTTTTAATGTTTGCATTTTTTAAGACTTTCTAGCTGGTGTTCAAGATATTAATCTTCCAATCTTCCAATAACACATAATTATCAAGTGATATTTTCCTATTTCCTGTCAACTTTTAAAAGAATTTTACTCAGAAACACAACGGGCCAACTGCCGGGCTGAGCAAGTTTTCTGGGGGAAACCTTGTAGCTGGTTTAACTATTTTAATGCAAAGAAAGAAATTAAAGAGTTAACATTTTGAGCATCTTCTGTGTTTTATTAGCATGGCTTACATTACTAAAAGAGCAAGCATTTTCTGGAGAATATAGATTATTTAACTGAGTTTTTCAAAAGGCTCCAAATCAAGCAAGTCCCACAAGGACATTACAGAGGGAGATTTTCCTCCCCTAAGTAACAAGGTTAATGTGACTTCATTATTTTAATTTTGTGTACTTCTCTTTATGCTCCATGTACATGTTGATAACATTTATGGGTTTTAAGGGGAGCTACTCAAGATAATAATCTTATCTGCAGTTTCAGTACATGGACACATACACAAGCAGGACACACACAAACTATATAGATAAAGTAAGCAGTTCTGATCCATGAGAGAAACAAATAGCCTGGTGTGCCCACAACTCCCTGGCCTCTCTTTTAAATGTGTGTGTGAGTTTATCACGTGTCAGGGACAAAGAGAGAGTACAGGCCCTCTGTGCTGTCATGCATCACCCAAACTGACTCATCCCTCCTCACCTGCTGCCATCAACCTCTCTCTGTCCATATCACTTAAGGAGATCACACCCCCACCGAGAAACATCAACGCCTGTGGTGGGAATGACGAGAGCCGGCTTCACATGACATGAGTTACGAAAGCTTGCAAGCTCTTTTTTTTCTTTTGGACATCAAAAAGCTAGAAAGCATAAGCAAGTGTGATGTAAAATGGATTTCTGAGGAGTTTGGCAAAGGAGTGTGCTGAAGATAATGAAATGCTGTAAATATCAGAGCTATCCAACTCCTCTGAGCAGCTTATGTAATGGTTCTGTGCTTGGCTGCATGTGTGTTCCTGCATTTCCTTCACACGTGCCTGGATCTATAGGTTGTAGGTCAGGACTTGGCAGATCAGCCTCCTCAGAAAGAAAAGAGAGAGAGAGAAAAGAAAGAAAGCAATCGGTAAGAATAATCACACTGCAGTAGGAAATGGATCTGCTGGAGCTGACTGTTGTTGGCTTGCTGTTTTGTGTGTATGTGTGACTCAGCTCCCAGCAGCCTCCCATGGTGAGTAGCTTTTAGAATTACTTAGGCCTTCACTGCAGATAATTAGCATTTTCAGTGACGACCACACTGCAGATCTGACTGACAGACTGGGGGGTTTAAATATCCGTCCTGCAGCACTTGCCCTGAAAACCACGTCACATATAACATAAACAGCAGACTTCGCTTCGTAGGACACACAATACCTTGCAAAAATAAAATTATTATTTTCTGATGTTGCATCCACAACCTTATAGGCATTTTATTAGACTTCATGTGATAGAACAGGGGTCTGCAACCTGTACAGTTGTAAGAGTAATATTTGCCTTTAGGCTACCAAAATAAGACTTGTTTAGAGCCAAAAATGTAAAAAAAAAAAAAAAAAAAAAATACAACTTAAAAAGTTTGATAAATAGCTGCTTCAGAAAATTTTTGTCATCTTTAAAGAACTTAATTATATTTTCGTTTTAAAGTTTTAGAATAAAGAATATTATAGAACATTGCAGAAAAGAAGACAGATAAGTTTCCTGCTGTGAGATGTTCAAATTTATGGAATTATTGTTGTAATTTCTCTCATAAATAGAGCAAATCTTGTGTAATATCTGGTTATTTTATCAACATTTCTGCAAAACATAAGTATATAACAGCCACATTTGGGATGTTCTGATGAAATCCTGTCTTTAGATTCAGCAGTTCTTTACTATAAAAAGCATCAAAATAAACCAAATCTTCCTTAACTCCACAGAAGCAAATGATTTCACACACTGTCCTTGTTGCGTTTATACAAACCAAGCCCGTCTCTACTCAAAGGTAGCTGTGTCCAAATGTGTTTCTTTACAGATTTTCTGAGCGGTGACTTTGGAGCGCCAGCTACTTTAATTGTGGTTCTGTATTTTTGGCATAAATCCATAATGTGTTGGACCAACAAATCAACTTAATTCCTCTAAAGAATCAGTAGTAAGAAACCATGCTACGGTTAAAAGAATGAAGGAAAATTCACTGCAATGCTGCAGGTGATCCACTGAACAGAAGGATGATCATTTTAGCCATGACTACTTGCCAACAGGACGTTTTACAGATTTCTCAGCTATCCTCAGTGAAAATAAAGGTGTAAAAAGGAACTGCACAGGTTGTTGATGGTGGTGAGCCTCCAATATGTTACTGCTGACTGTTTTCACAGCACAGATGTGTTGCAAGTTAATAGGCTTGGAGAAAATTGTAGCACTAAATACATCTAAACTACATTTGGGTTTAGTCGGTTCTTTTTGGATAAAGGAGTTTAGCTATGTTGGCTTCATGCTTACTATTATGGTGTTAGGAATTGATTCAATACTAAATACAATTTGTCAAATTACCTGTTGTCTCACATTATTAAATTTAGTTAAATTTTTTTTTGGATTTTAAGTTGAATTCATAACTCTGTAATTAAAATGTTACCTTGACTATATACATAAAAAAAAATTTAACTCTTTATTTTTTTAGAAAATTAGTAGAAATGAAATCATAAACTGGAAATATGACTTATTTGCTGGTGCAGATGTTGGTGGTACAGAATTGGATACCTTGTTTAATATATACATTAATATATTGTCTTGTTTATGTTTTCAGACCTGTCTTTTTATAACATTGAACTGTTTTTATTCATATATTTACTTTTCTTTCTGATTTGTAAAATTAAATGCAAGAATCAGCAGATTTTTTGTACGAAACGTTTCTTTTCTCTAAGAAAGTCTTTAGCTTAGTCTTTGAAATAATGAAAAAAACTATGCTTCCCATCAATACATGATACTAAAAATTCACATCCCTTTCTGTTTTTTGTGCAGTGACCCCAGCTGCTAGCTGCTTCATCTCTCCTCACTGACCAACACTTCTTCACCCCAGTCCATCGTTGGAAAAAGCTGCCACCATGAGCTCCTCTCCGCTGGTTTCTCGAGCTAACGTGGACATCCTGGACGAGCTGCAGCTGATCGCTGCTCAGAACCTGGAGAGACTAGAGGTCAACAAGTACTATGAGGTGATCAGGGAGCTGGGGAAGGGCACCTACGGCAAGGTGGACCTGGTGATCCACAAGATCAGAGGTGAGGGACCTGGTGTCTACACACATTTTATGCCACTTTCTTTGACAAGGAATTCACAATCTTTCTTTTCTCAAAAGGTACAAAAATGGCGCTGAAGTTTCTGAAGAAGAAGACGACGAAGCTGAAATCGTTCCTTCGGGAGTACAGCATCTCACTATACCTCTCTCCCTGTCCCTTCATCATCAACATGTATGGCATTGCCTTTGAGACGGACGAGTACTACGTCTTTGCCCAGGAGTATGCTTTGGCAGGAGACCTCTTCGACATCATTCCCCCACAGGTGCTGACTTGTAGTCGCTATTCTGATTGTTTCTTAATTCACGACGTTCAACAAAACTTTTCATTTAACCATGAAAAGCCAGTAAAATAGTCTAACAGCAGAACAGCTTCCCTTCAAAAACAATCCAGGTTCAATCATTCTCAGCTGACACAGTCGAGGTCTTGTGATGTTATAGTTTTTGTTTCTACATAGACTATCAGTTTGACTCATCAGAAAAGACACTTCATGACAAATGCACTGACTTTGTACTTTCATATGAGTAGTACCATCAGCATGAGTTTTCTCTTCAACACTGACTATGTCATTCTCCATTATTTGTTGGTTTTGAAGCAATTGTCAGAACCAAGTGGATAAAAATGCAAACTATCACTGCAGTCTGTGCGCTAAATCTCTTCCCATGAATAAATAAGAAGATTACCTTGTTTCTAAAAAGCGGTAAAGCCTTACAGGCATTTTGTCAACCCAAGAGCGTTGATGTCTCTACTCTTAATATTTCTCTTCCTGAATGTCATTGTCTGATGTTATATTTAACTGAGAGCTTGAAGGGATCCTAACTCTTTTGTCTGCCCTTCTTAATGGCTGTAAGTTGGAAAGTCCTAAATGTATGACACATGTTTTTCTTCCATCTGTCTTTTAGGTTGGTCTACCTGAGTCAGTGGCAAAGCGCTGCGTGCATCAAGTGGCCATCGCTCTGGATTATCTGCATTGTAAAAAGCTCGTCCACAGGGACATCAAGCCTGAAAACATTCTCATTTTCGACAGAGAGTGTCGTAAAGTCAAGCTTTCAGACTTTGGCATGACACGTCGGGCTGGCTCGCCTGTAAAAAGAGTAAGTCACCGTTGAGTTTTCTCGGTTGCTGCGAGCTCTTTTCCCTGACATGGTTCTGATCTGGTTGGGTTTTCTCCCCAGGTGAGTGGCACCATTCCCTACACGGCCCCAGAGCTTTGCGATGCCTCCCGCCAGGAGGGTTTCTGTGTGGACTACAGCACCGATGTCTGGGCCTTTGGTGTGCTGCTCTTCTGCATGCTGACTGGCAACTTCCCTTGGGAGAAGGCGCTTCCCACCGATACGTTCTATCAAGAATTCATCCACTGGCAGAGGAGGAGGACGAACACGGTGCCATCGCAGTGGAGGCGTTTCACTGAGCAGGCGCTGCGAATGTTCCGCCGCCTTCTCTCAGTGGAGCAGGACCGCCGCTGCTCCGTTAAGGAGGTGTTCGGGTATTTCAGCCACTCCTGGATGCTGGATGCAGAGCATGACAACAACGGCAATGCAGGTGGCGGCGGTAGCACGGAGATGGTTGGTGGGAGCAACGTAGGAGGAGGAGGAGGGAATGTGCGAGGAGATATGGAAGGCACCATCTCTACTTCTTCGTCAGGGGAAGAAGATGAGGAGCTCCTGGTGGAGAGGATGAAGCAGCAGACTTTGTCGCCTCGTTCACCGCTCTCACCCCTCTCTCCGATGTCTCCCATGGTGGTGGAAAGGGGCAGCGGTGGTGGCGGGGCCAAAGGAGCAATGATGGACCCGGGAGGAGGGCATCATTTTGTATCTGTCTCCACTAACAGCTCTGTGTCGTCCACCAACAGTTACGACCGAATGCCACGGGAAAACGGTTCCCCTGGCGGCCGCTTGCTAGTGGCTACACCCATTGAGATCTGCGTGTGAGCATGGCGAACTCTGCGACTGACTCAACCCACACTTCCATACCTCTCGAACTGCAATAGTTGTGCATGCATCGAAACAAGACCAGACTAGAAGTACTAACGTGTATCCTGTTTTCTACATCTCGGGAAGAAAGTCGACACATTGAAGACTTAGGAGATCTTGATTGAAGGCACATACAGAAACAATTTTCATTGGATGTCATCAGGAGAGGCTTTGTTTACAATCCAGGGACATTTTGAGATGCATTTCATGAGAATATAAAGAAAAGTGAGAAGCTCCGTGACTAAAACCAGTCACCATCAGAAAAGAAAACCAAAATATATTTTATAGAGCAATACTTGCAGCAAAAATAATTCAAGGGAAGACTTCACAAGCTGTGACAAAGCGACGGACTTGTTTCTATGATGAGGACTAAAACAGAACTCGAAGAAACACCCTGGTTGACGGAGTGAGACGAGGTGTAACAAAAATGTGAAAGTGTTTGTGGTTTGTGTGTATGAATCTTAAAAAAGTGTATTTTGCTTTGAGATACAATTTATTTATTTAATCGTACAAGACTAAAATTGTTTTTTCTATTTTGTTTCTTTTTGTTGTTTTTTTTATAATGTAGCTTTCCTTTTTTCCACTTTGGTGAAAACTGTAAAGTGACTTCCGACTCCTTTTCCCTGTGCAACACTTGCAGTCAGCTAATGAGTCGGGGTGTAACGATTTGTTCAGCTCATGAGACACCGTGATACGTGACACTGAGTTCACCACAGCGATTTGATTCACAAATAGTGCGAAGGGTTAAAAAATCACAAACTGTATTTTGAAAAATGTTCCTTTAAGGTGAGAATTATTAATTTTTGATTTGTTGGGGTTTATGCTTCCCGTAATTCACAACATTTTAGGTTTCAACAAGTCTTTTTCAGATTAATAGCTAGAAACGATCAAATGTGCTTCCTTAAAATAATACTAAAACGTATTTAGCTTAATGTCTATAGGAAGTTTTGAGTCAGATGCTAACTTCTGCATTGTTAGCTTCTATTGGTTTAAAGTATAAATTTGTCTTGTATTTTCCTCATATGCCATTTATTTCTCTATAGCGTATCAAAATTACAGACCATCAAATGATTTAATTCATGGGTTCAACTTCCAAATGCTAATTTATCTGACTGTTATCATCCAGCCCAATTTGCAATCTTTGTGGTCGACTCAGTTAATGCAACACTACTATTTTTTTTTCTTACTTTGGATAAAAACTAGCAAAAAATTTCCAGATGTAGCTAGAAGCATTTATTTTCATATCAGGGACTCAAATCTGTTTCACCAGGTGATCCTGCCCCACATATTAGCTAGACAGGAATGTGTGTGTGTGACAGAAATGTCAACACATTTCAATATCACAAGATTTCGTATCACAAAATGTTGTTACACCCTAACTGATGAGCATACCGGTGTTAATGCTTGTACCAGAAAAATCTAACACTATTCGCCTAACTTTAGGTGAGAGAAAATGACTATGATGTCTCTGTCTATTTTTATATTTACTCCTGAAGTTCTTTTCTTTGAAGCTTCACAGGAAAATCTGTCAGCGACGCTTTTTGTTTTCATTGTGTTTTATTTTTTACCGAACATGTGTGTTTCCTTTGACACTGCTATCTAAATACTGTATGTAGACTAAAAAGAAACAACCTTATTTCAATTTGGAAGAAAGAAAAAAACAGAAAAGAAAATAACACCAACTTTATAACTGCATGACTAGCTCACACTTACAGTAAAAAAAAAAAAAGACACTTGTTAAAGAAAAAGGTTTTGAAGAAATATGTGATTATTTTTGCAGTAGCATACCTTCTTGCATTGTATTCAAGACTGAATACCAGTGTTATGATCTCTTGAGAAATTCTGGTACTAAAAAAAAGAAAACGGTAATTAGTTCTTACTCTGTGTGAAATATTTGTGTTATTGTGTGATCATCTCACCACTTTAAAGAACAGCTAAAAAAAATAATAAGCATGAGGGCACTGGAGCGAGAGGCTGTAATTAGAAACTTCTGTTTTATCTGAAGAGCTTTCTTCTAAATGGCCTTTGATGAGGTAGTGAAGCTTTTCACTTTTTGTATTTTTTATCTGATTTAGAATGATGGCAAAAAAAATGAAGCAAACCATTCCTTTTTTTGACTGAGAAAATAATTCAAGAAAAATTATATTTTCCAAGGCTTAAAATCATGTGTAGGAATGGCTATCGCTTTCCACACATTAACCTGCATGAACATGTATGTGATAAAAAAAAGCACTCTTGTGAAAACCTGCTCAGTGTTTCTCGAACCCCAAACTGTAGTAACCCGTAGATGTAGTGTAGCCGCTGCCGACGATATGTTTCTTTATCTTGTGAGTGTCAGTAGCCTCAGCATGGATACTCCCCGACTGAGGAACAGCTAGACCCAGCTAAAGCCCGTACATTGTGCATTTTCATCATGACTGGGTATGTATGCTAAGTACATCTTGTGACATCTCTGACCTCATCAGCAGCCTTCTGATTCAGAACAAAGGACAGTCCTGATGCAGACACTGTAGCCCCGCTGTTTTCTCCAGCTGGCTGTGAGCTACACACTAAATTCACATGACCACGTGAAACCTGTACATGAGCTCATCGAGCAATTAAAGCACCCGGCAGATACGGTTAATGGTGTCTTTGAGTTGTTGGGGTTTATTTTGCAAAGTTTGAAAAGTCAGGGAAGTAACTCAGAATGGATATTCCTATTCAGATACATGGGTGTTGTAATTCTTGTATCTGTGTCTCAGAGTAGGTTTCCCAATTAGATGCATTTTAACCTTTTATTTGCTTAAAGTAGACATGGGTCCATGACAAGTAAGCAGGTAGTTAAAGCGGCTGCTCAAGTAAAACGCAGGAGGTCATGGTGTGGAAAATGAAGGCGCGCCACCTATCGCTTGCTTTAAAGTAATGCAGTTTTAAAACAACCGTTAGAAAGCGACGAGCTGTATGCTAACACCGGCTCATAACCTGAGCTAACAGGAGTTTTGCTATTAACAGTCGAATGACAAAAATCGTTTAATGTTCCGTTCAATAAGCAATTAAGAGCTTTAGCTATGCTAGATTTTTACCTAAAGTTCGACTCCAAGTTGTTCTAATTGTAAATTGTGAAGTTGTTTTGGCAGCAGCAGACATTTCAGTATCCTGTGAGAATATTCCAGAAATTCTGACCTGGAGGTTATTGCGAAGTTTGGAATGTCCTAGCCAGGATACATTTTGTGCCTGCATTTGGATCAGAGAAAGAATCGATTTTTCTGGACTAATTATAGACTTAAATATGACATCCAGTCTAAACTGTGACAAGCTCACAGTTTAGACTGGACGTCTCCCTTTCCTCTGATGTTGGGTTCTGCTGAGATGTTAGCTTTGTCATGATTTGCCCATTGTGTCAGCACAAAGTTTCCAAAAATGTTAAGTACAGATAAGTGCAGTGGTCCAGTGTTAAATTAAAGAATGCAGCAATAAACAGAGGGAAACAGGAAGTTATTTCAAAAGTTCTGCTAGAAAATAGTTGCTAGCATTTTACTTATTTTCAAAATTATTCAAGCAGCTTCATGGAAGTTTTTAAAATTGCTTCTAAAATTTCAAATTCTAGAATTTGGATTCTAAATTAAGGCTTTGCACATTAACTAATGTGGCAATTGAGTATTCTCAGTTATTACTTATTTAGTTTGTATATTCATGAATGTGTTAAACTGAAGAAGGCATTAGTAGTAATTATTCAGTTTTAGTATCCATTAATCATCCAAATCCCACCAGCAATGTATGTTAAATGTAGTGGGAAGTTATGCTCTGTATGTTTTTGATAACTGGATGCGCAAGCATTTTTTTTGTTCAAATGTTGAATCACTGATGTCAAACTTTTCTGTTTGTTGATGTTTCAGTTGAGAATGAACAGCTTTGTAATCTTGTTGTTGGTTTGGTAAGAAATTTAGGGAGTGACAGGTATCATCTGCCAACATATGAGCAAAACCAGAGTACGTAATTGGGTACTTATTTACTTTTACCCTCACTCGTTTTCTTTGCTTCAAAAAACTTTTGTGCTTAAGCTGAAAATGGCGATATATATTTTTATCGATTTTTTTTTTTTACAGTGAGCAAAAGTAGATTTCCGAGTTCACGGAAGCCACGTGGCCCTTTCTGTTTCCTAGTGTCTGAGTCAGTGATTGCTGCTTCATCCTCTCATCCATGACGTGACGTGTATGTAATGAAGTTCCATCGTCTGTTTGGTGTCATGTTTCCCATCATCATGATTTTAGCAGTTTTAATGAGTAGATGATCACAGCACTAGAACTCCTATCCACTTTTGTCTTTGTAAAACAACCGTCTTCCTGTAAGCTGAGATTTAGTCAATAAAATGAGAATAACTGTTGGCGTGAAATTGGTCTTTTCTTTTTTTATTTCCGTGACATTAGATACTGAATTTTAAGGGGTTTGCTTTAGGAGTAGACCTGATTTCAACACTGCTCTCTCAATTTTTTTTTTTTACCAAATTACTTATTTTAGATAAAAGTTCACAACTGAAATCCGTGAAATCCCAGAGTACTAAATGGTTGAAACATCTTTATCAGCATGTCAATTACACGTCAGATTACCTAACATAATTAGATTACCCTTTTTTTTGACTCAAAAAAAAAAAGAAAAGGTTTTGACATGAGAATTTTATTCATTTAGGACAAAAATAAACGTTGTCCGAACCAAATCTGCTTAATGTGAACGAAGCAAACCTCTTGATTCCCTAAATTAGAACGACTTGTCCTGAAGCAGCAAAGTAGTGGAGGAAAAACAAAATTGGAAATCACCCTGAAGAGTAATTATATATA
>CAEGAE010069888.1:0-15813 GCA_903067095.1 Girardinus metallicus | reverse complement strand
AAAGACAAAAACCCGGACATTATCATGACTCAATAAAATCCTCCCAGGCCGAACTTGAAAACTGGACGTTATGCTGTCAGCACTTAACTTTCGTCAACAACTCAGGCGGAAGTGAGAACGCAAATAAAGTCCCGGCCGGAACACGGTGCGCTAAATTATAACACATAATATAACGAGGCTTCAAGGCAGATCAGTTTTCCTCGAGGAATTTTAATAATCGAGGTACTCGAATCACTCGAGGAATCGTTTCAGCCTTAATTCACGTTGTCCACCGCTTGCAATAATGTCAACTTTTTCACAATTTCTCACATTAGAACCATGAGCCTCAATGTATGTCATTGACTTTTATATATATGACTATTAATGAGGGAAAAAAAAATCTGTTTTGTTTTAATAGATAAAAATCTGAAAAGATCCGCATCCTGCTGAGATGGTGATCTGTGGAATCCCATTCAGTTGCAATTACAGCTACAACTGTTTTAGATGATGTTTCAACATCAGTTAGATTGGATTGATTGGATATATTGTTATTGATTTACTGGCCAGCCCTAAATTAACTTTACGACAACTTGACTTCATCTGGATTGCAAACATAGGACATTACAGAAAACTGTAAAAATATTTCTATTACACCCATGCAACTTAAAATAGAGGCTCACACGAGCCTGCCACGAGTTCCACACTAATCTCCTTCCGTTTGAATAAAACAGTTTTTTTCAGGACACTCTGCAGATAAACAAACCCTCAGAGTCAGGAGCAAAACATCAGCTCTAATTTAGGAAGCTACAAATAAAAAACTAGATCCCGAGTGTAAACCATCCTCAGCATCACCCAAACATGTTTCATTCAAAATTAAAACAAACTTGTTGCCACACAGTTCAGATGAATTTAGCCATTTAAGCTCAAAGCATCTCTGTGCGATATCCAGCTTCGAATACAATTCGTCTCTGGCTGTGCAGAGAGAGATGCCGGATGAGTCACAGCCACTCTCCTCGTTGTTGCGTCTGGAGGTGAGTGGGTAGATCAACCTTGTACTCAGAAAAGCTTTCAAGCCAATAAAAAGATTTACTTCTCTGAAGCGCAAACTGTTAAAACAACAAACTGTTTTTTTTTTTTCTTTTCCTCTCCAGACACAGTTTAAAATCATTTTGCAGCTTTTAGGCTATATAAATGAAAAACAGAAAAGTAAACTCCCAACCCAGCTTCCACAAAAGCAAGCAATCTTTTCAAAAGAGCAGTTTGCTCCATCTGTCCACATCTATTTCAGTCTTTGCCACATACCAAAAGCAACCCAGCTGCCAAAGATCTGCAGCCACCACTAGAAAAACAGACAAAAAAAAAAACAACCCTTTACGGCACAACGCTTCACTAAAATCTGATATCTTACAAATGAGACGAGGAGCGATCTCCACTTCCAGGACTTTTTCTCTGCTGCTTGTTTTCCGCCATGGTCCGAAAAGAGTGTGAGAACTTGGCATCCCATCTAAAGAAGAAATATATTCCTCTCTGGAATCCCTTTGCCCGCCCCCCTCAGACGGTGGGAAACACCCCTCACGGGAAATCAGAGTCCCTGACAGCTTGGCATTCAATGAAGAAAAAATAGAAAGAGGAGAGGAAGAAAGAAAACTTAAAGTTTTCAGACAACGTCCTGCTCTGCTGCGTGCTATCTCCTGTCTGAAGTTGGGAAGTGGATTTAGGCAGGAGAATTGAGTCTCTACGGAGGGGAGTGGAGGAAGTTGTTGTACATCTGGTGGCCAGATGGCTAAAGTTTAGTTCTCTTTTCTTAGGGCGCATGCAAAATAAAGACTTCTCAGAGAGAAACACAATATTATAAGCTGTAAATATTAGCAAATATATTGGGAAAAACATATAATTTTTATACAACTATTTGGATATGTTATGCATTATTAATTAAGCAAACCTTACAAAGTTAGTATCAGTCAGTTGGAACCCAACAGTCAATAGACTAAGAATACATGCAAACAAATCTATTTTAGTAATTATACCACTAAGATGTTATCTAATAAATTTGAGTTATTATAAAGGGCATATCATACTTTGAAAGCAGAAAACCCTATAATTTCAAAAGTATCAAACATAACTATTCATAACTGGAAGTATAACATTTCTTGAAAACAGACAATTAGCATTAAAACCTGTTTTTTGTGAAACTGTGCCTTTTGAGTCATATCTTCTATAAGCGGAGTTCGCTACCATATGCGAATAGTGATGTGATGTCTGAAATCACACTAGATGGAAATATGATCGGTTTTCATGACAAGAAAAAATACATTTTTAGTGGGAATATGTCCAGTTGCACGCTAACTGGAGATAAAGAACTTTTGATATAAAGCTCATGAAAGAAAGGCAGAGGTTGAGGAACTAACCTTTAGGTGGATGAGGAGGTAAAACTATTTAGCTTGAATTTAAGGTCAGCAAGAACCCAAAGCTGAGAGATAATCACGCAGCACAAGTAATGCCACAACTTGGATATAGAGAGTCCACAGCCAGATCGCCATGACGACCGAGGTGTTGTTTATCAAGTAAGTACTGGCTTGTCATAGCTTTCTCAGCATCATACTTTTCTCTGTGTCTGAGCCAAGTTAAGAAGAACATTTGTAGATATCGTTTTAGTATTTTAACTTCCCTTGTATCAACAATATGTAACATTAGATGAAAGTGACATTTTAGGGCCTAAATGGCATGTTCTTATGGCAAAATAATAGCATATAGAGTGTTAAAGTATGAATAGTGTCACAGAAAGTGTCCTCAGAAAAATGTTTTGACATTCCTGTAGTCCAGTTCATCTTCATGTGCTAAGCAAAAACTTATTACAGATTTTAAAAAGTCACTGCATGACTCGCTAATGTAAAGACAGTTACTTATAGAAATGGATGAAGATGAAAGAATTCTTTAACCATCTGAATATGGACAGAATTTTAGTATTTTAAAGTCACATTTTTGTCACAAGCAGTCATTCCCCACTATGGTAATTTACAGGCAGACTCAAAGTGGTTTTAAATCCCTGGGTACAATGCCAGTCTCCAAGGTCTCCAAGCAACTGCGCAGCATTTCTCCTGATTTCCTCCTCATCATTGGATAAAACACAACATAAATCTTCAACTCGTGGGCTTAAATTCAAGCAGAAGATTTTCCCACACCTACATTTGTCTTGAATCACCATTTTGTTTTGTGTCATAGTTCTTTGTTCCAAATATAACACCAGCTTTAACTTTTGGTTGCATTTTTGCTTGACTTTTTTATACATACTTAGTCATTTTGGACATGGAAAAGCTACCGTTAACTACCAGCCTAAACCCAGGGGAGAACATTGTAAAAATGATGATGAAGGGGTTTTCAACATCAAGGAGTACTAAAAAACCCCCAAAATATCTCCAGTCACTTACTTTGCACGATTTAATTAGTAGGTATCCTTCAAACACTTAATGGCCTTCCTAAAGCCTGTTCTTTGTAGTTTTTCCAACAACACGCTGCCTGATAACTTCACGACACTTTATTTTCAAAGGCCTGCTGAGGAAATGTCACATTACTGCTGCTGCAGAACAAGTTTCAGACTGAATTTGGTGCATCAGAGAGCCTCCTCCACCTCACCTTACTCTCCGTCAGCTCTGCCACCGCAAGACTAAAGAGTTCACGTTTTTTTCAGCACGGAAGTCCCTGATACACACAAACGCCGCCGACTCCTAAGCAAATAGTGATTTCAGTTAAGGCAAACCCAGACTTCCAAAGCAGGCAGAGTCGGGTGGAGGCCTGAGTAGAAATAGCCCTCAGTCATAAACATCCTCCTGAAGGGCCAATAATGGCAGCTCATCAGACAGGCTGTTTATCCCTCATATCGCCTACAGAAGTGCCACACTTGTATCGTAAATATTTTCTTTAGCAGTGCAAACAGTTGTAATAAAACGTTTTTTAAATTCTAATTTGAAGTACCTTGCAAAAATATTCATGTCTATTTAACTTTTCTATCTTTTGTTATTTCTTATTTCCATATTTATATTTTCTAAATTTATATTGTTAGTTAGCTTGTATGGTGTTTTCTACATCGTACTGTTTCATTCTGTTGTCTTTCTGTTACTCTTATTTTTTGTCATGACAACTTGTGTGACGAATAAAGAGTTATCTTATGCTACAACCACAAACTTCAATGTATTTTAATCAGATTTAAAGGTATAGACTAACAAAAAGCACTGCATAATTAGCAAGTGGAATGTAAATTGTGTTGCCACTAATGAATAAACTGGATCATGTAGGCCAAGCGACAGAGTAACAAGTCAGGGTTTAAAACAATACCTGAAGCTTTTGACATCTCACAGAAAAAGATGCCCTCAAAGCAACATGGGGGTGGCAGCATCACACTATGGAGATACTTTTCTTCAGCTGTTACAAAAAAAAAAATAGGTCAAAGCTGATATTAGGGCTGGGCATTTGAAAAAAAATTCTTATGATGAGAATTTGATTTATTGTCATCTTAATAAATTTCAATTCATGATACTAAATAAACTGAGGGAGAGATTAGTAAAATATTATTTTTACTGTTTGTACCACAAGCGCATCAATAAATATCAGTAAATTTAAAACTATAATTAAATGCAGTAATTGTGTGAGGTTTACTAATATACATCACATTTCCTGAAGAGGCCTTTTTAACACAGAGATGTTTTCAAGAACATTATTTGTGTGATGCTGTAGCATGAGGTCAAGCCATACAGTTAACTAAAAATAAAGTAATAGTATTTTATCATATATTTTTTATCATTTTTATCTTAAGATTTTCAAAAGAAATCACATAAAGATTTGTGGTTGTAATATCATAAAATGTGAAAGTTCAAGAAGCATGAACATGTTTGCATGATTATCCATGTTTACTTTGAAACCATCTACCGCTGGCACTTAAATGTAGTGATGACACAGTCAAGAGTAAAACCATGGAAAATAGAAGCGCTTGCCAGCCAACTAGCATCGGTCCATTCAGGCCTGCTCCATTTAAATTCATATGGTGTCCCAACTTCGCTGTAGCTGCATCTTAACACAAAAGGGTCCCCTTGCAGACAGGAAGGAGCTTGCAGCTGCAGGATGCATCTGTTGTTGGCCTAGAGGAAGGATGCGGAGCACGCTTCATTCAGAAGACATGCAGGGGTTCAAGAGAGAGATACACTCCGTGACACATACAGAGGTCTTTCAACACCACATCCCATACCAAGGTTGAGCACAACGCCACAAGCGTGGTTGCACAACCCACAAAAGATGTCAAATTCAATTCACTTGTTGTGCAACATTGGTCATTACATTAAGGGACCCCGTTTGTCTCCATGGAGGCGACTTATTCAGTCTGTCAATGTTAAGTTTGAGAGGCCGAACAAACAGGAGCAAAAAAAAAATAAATCACATAACCAGATCACAACATGTTGTATGATTCGATCCTGACATGAAAAGAAATGAAAAACTCATAATAATCTCATTACTGTAAACAACAGGAATCGTAACTCAGTTGCATGGCAAAGCGAGGGGATGGGGGGGTGAGCTCATAGGAAACGCTCAGCAGTATTCTCTGAAGCTTCCACTCTACAGCTGTACACCCAATGAGGTTAAGGGTTAGGCACAAGCGTGGCTCTACAGGACACGGCAAGTTCCTGAGCTGAAACATCAGACTTCTGCCTGGAAATGAGCTCAGTGCTTCCTCTGCAAAAATGCTTTTTTGTTTCATTTTGTTTTTCCTTTAACTAACTCAACTCATTGTGCACTCATGTCAACTTGCAGCAGCGATGTTTGTCTTTGTTTCTAAAAAGAAAACGAGAAAAAAAACTGCTTGTTAAGAGGAAACCAAGAAGTGCTATTGTTCTGCTTGCAAATCTGATCAAAAGATGTGAAACTCATTTTCCGCTGCGAGATCAAACCAATACAAAAACTAATGGGAAAGGTGCCTTTTAGTTGAGACATAATATAAATCACATGAATAACCTGCATAATTCTGCATTTTGCTAAAAAAAAAAAGAAAAAAAAAAGAAAGATAGCAAGTGATTCTATTTTTAAAACCCCAGCCTGTAATTGATTCTATGTCAGGCTGGCAATTTCAGCGCTCTGATTTCAAGGCTGCAGTAAAATACGGCTTTATTTTCTCCTCTAAACCAAAGTGTCCGACCGCAACATTCTGTCAGCGCCGCCGGACCAACTGACAGGGCTTTCGGTCTGTCACACGCCTCAAAAATCTGCCTTCTGCCTGCATCGGTAAGATTTTACTCAGATTTGTTTCTCTCACTCACAGCTCAGAGCTGTGCAACTGCAAAAAAACCATTTTGTCTACAAGAAAGTATCAATGCATCTAAGCTTGCAGTACAGCACTATCAAACTAACAATCTGAAATTTTCCTTACTGCCAGCAGAACTCGACAGCACAAGTCAGGCATTATAACAGAGAAGTCTCCCAACTGTACCTGACATTCAGCTGTTCGCTCCACCCTCTGAGAGGCTCACAAGTGGAAAACAGCAGGTTGAAAACAAACTGACAGCTCTCCAGGCAGCGGACGACCGGTCTCAGTCACACGTCCTCTCTGGCATCTCTCTCTGATGATCTGTGAGGCAATCCGTCTCTGCCTGCCGATCAAACTACAGAAGGTGGCAGTCTCTGCATTATTAGCGTGTCCTTACAAAGCGGGTCCTTCACTCAGGACAGATCCCAGCAGGAAGTGTTTAGAGGTTTAGGTGTGCAAAGGTATGCTCTGCTTGTTGGTTGTCTGTTACTTTTTTGAATGCATCCCTTATGCACGAGGTGCAAAGCTGCTCGTGCATGACCGGGTTTGTGTGTGTGTGTGTGGGCGTGCGTGTGCGTGTGTGTGTATGTGTATGGAGAGGATGTGGAGGCGGGTCCAGAGAGGCTTACTCATCATCCAGTTCACCACCGGAGCCCCCGCCTGGCAGCGCTGCACCTTTCAAACACATGGCTGATCTTTTCATATAGGAATGAACCGTAACTGTTACAGCCGACCCTCACTGGCCCCGCGTAGCTTAAACTCTGACAATTACTAACAACTGCACACAGATGACGTCACACAAGCCTGATTCACTACAAAGCTCTAATTACTCCATTCATTAGCAGTTAACACACGGCATGGTGAAGGCAAACAGGCCAACAGCTGGGCAAATACTTGGATTAAAGCCTGAGCTTCAGCTGCAAACGGCCGTCTGATGTACTGCCTGTAATTATAACCCTAGCATCTGAGACCACTTCTCCATGCAAATACGCAGACGAAAACCACACACCGGACGAAATGCAGTGCCTTGCATAACTTTTCCACATTTTCCTAGATCATAACCACAAACAAAACTGGTTTTATTGGGATTGTATGCAACAAACCGACACACAGTGTTGCATAATTGCAAAGGGGGAAAAAAAGTTACATGATTTTAGTTTTGTTTACAAATAAAAATCTGTATGGTGTGGTTTATAAAGCTTATGACTATAGCTTCACATTTTGATTTGTAGAATCTTCTTTAGCTCTTTTGGTAAATGTACCTATCATATTTGAACATCTAGAGACAGAAAGTTTTGCCACCATTTTTTATGTCTTGGCAACAATTTCCAACAGCATTTGGGTCTGGACTTCTGAACCATTCTTGTCGTCGCATTTCTTATTTTCATCCTTCACCACAATGTCTCCACAACTTTCTCTCCATTACTAAAATCCAGAAAAAGTATTTAGCTGGCCATATTATGGGCATAAAGAGCATGACTCCATTGCGCTTGAGTTATACAAACCTACTAAAAAATTCCATCCAAACACTAATATGCAACTGCAATATATATGAGGGATAATCATTGGATACAATTTGTAGCTCTATGGATTTCATCTTGGGGAATCAGATCAAAGGAGGGTTGCATTCAAATGCACACCAAACTTTTCAGATTTTTGTCAATTTGAATACCATCAATCCTTTTCCTTCCAACTCACAATTATTCACAAAAAATTGTATTCAATCCAAATTAAATACGTTGAAGTTTGAAACTGTCAAGCAAAAAAGCGAAGAAGAGAAAATAAAAGGCCATGGATGCTTTCGCAAGACAACATCATATTTCTCTATTGACAGGCAGCCTGTCCGAATATATTCATACAAACACAACCCACAATCTATCAAAAGATAGAGCACAGCAGTCATTTTTGAGATATGGATGCAGAAATCTACTGCTGCCACACCTGTTCCTTCCTTCCTGCAAGAGCTGCGAGCCAAGACTCTGAAGTTCTTGCAACACCATTAAAAGTGAAACCAGGCCCTCCCATTGCCTGAAAAAACCTCAGCACCAAAATGAATCTGTTGGAGGAAGGAGAATTGATAAGCACAGTTTCATTCATGTGAAGGCTTATATAATAGCAAGACTGAAAAGCAAAGACGTCGCAAAAATAACCTGAATGTAATGAAATATAGCTGCATGAAATGAGTGTTCTGACAGCTTCACTTCCTTCCTCACTAGAAAAAAAGATGAAATAAAAGACGGATGTTCTTTGACAGATTTAAGTAAAACATCCTCTCTGTTTAATGTACCAAGCGGAAAATCTGCACTAGCCCTACATATCACCTGACATGAGCTAAATATCTTTCTGTCCTGGTCTGTGTCATACTCAAAAAAAAAAAAAAAAAGTGTGTTTAGTAGGCCACAGTGTAACAGGAAAAGGAGACAATAACACAGGAAAGTGTTTTCACCTGTTACAAAAGTTCAGCGCTCAGCTGCCAAACAAAATATTATACGACTGATGGTTTCACAGTTGCATCATTATTCTTCAAGGACAGAGAAGTTGAAGTCAAAACACAAAATCACTCCGCAGCTCCAGGGAGGAGCGAATGAGAATCACAGAGATGCAAAAGTACATGTTGATGGGAAATAAACTGTTCTCCCAAGTGCTTTTATGAAACGTGACACCTTGTGGTGGAAATAACCCACTGCATTGCTGCTTGGATATTTGTTCTGACAAATTTATTTTTGTCCAATCAAGGATTTTTAAATTCAATTTGGTATAGCTTAGCATACAAAAAGGAAAATGGATCAGTTCAAAAAACACTTCTGGGACAGAACCCAGTACATCCAGCCCAGGCGGGGGCTCCGGTCGGTTACAGCTGTGTTTTAGCTTCTTTTTTTTCCCCCCCATTTTCATGTGCTGCATGAGATCATCCCAAACTTTGATTTAAACGTCTCCCCCGCTTTATTGTTGACCCGTCTGGTGTGTTCCTTGATTTTCTTGATGCTGTTTGCCCTCTAATGTTCTCTAACAAACCTCCCAGGCCTTTACAGCACATCTTTATTTATACTGAGATTAAATTACACACAGTGGACTCTATTTCATTCTGAAATCAATAAGTTACACTGGATTCTACTGTCAGAGTAAAGAGATCTGAATGCGAGCAACACTTTTCCAAACTAATATTTGGAAAAAAAAATGTTTGAAAAGCATGTTCAAGGCGTATAAATACTTTTTCAAGCCACTGTAATTGCCATTACCAAGGCAGCATTTTCCAAATGAAAGATTTTCTACTTTTTTGTGCTCCGTCTGTGAGAACTACATTTCCCCTTGTAGGTCTCTTATCAAGATAAACGAAATGTTTTTGAGCCAAATCATTTATTCCCCAGCTGTTCCCTCTCTGGGGAGTGTCGTGCGCTCAATTTTGATTAATGGTGATGATCACGGTTTGATCTGGGCTCACACACTGACAAGCGCCAGTTTATGTCTTCTGCCCCCTGGGACGTATGGTAAAGTGATATCCCCAAAGCCAGCTGGATGGAGACCCCAGCACAATACATCAAAGAGCATCATGTGCTTTGTCTTACTTCAACTGGGGTCTTTCTCATACCTACAGTGTCATATTTGATGATAAATATCTTTCCAATCTTTAAGCTAATAAAGACACTGTAGCACAGCTATATTACAAAGGAATTTTGTGTGCTCTGAAACCAAAAGTAGTTATTGTATTTTTTTTAAGGTTCTTGTTACTTTCAGGTAATTAAGGTGGTGCAGTCGTTTATCAAAGATTTGACTACTTTTATGTAGTCCACTGGTCTACATAGATATGAAAATCATTGCAAGTTGCCTCCGTTTTTGATGAAAATAAGAGCTCCTGTTTATCTACAAACACATGGAATAGCTCTGACAAAATGTCCAAGCATTTCCAACTCAAACTTTCATCATGGCTCTAACATGATCAGATGCCCAGATGCAATGCGCAATACAGTTAAAGTATTGAGAGCAGAGTGGGGGATGCCAAGCACATGCTTCCTTCCATCAGCCTGAAAAGAAATACTTCGTAGAATGAAAAACACGCTAAAGAACTGTAGTATTCATGAAACGCAAGCCAGGCGCACAAGCGTAGAAGTTGCGGTGATTCTGTTTAAGTCCAAACGTCAAAAAAAACAGGGAAAAACCTCAACTTTTAAGGCTGCCATTGCAACAAGAGCACGGTAAACTTTAAAGCGACTCACCATTTCAGCAGCTCTCAGTCGGTGGAAAAGCGTCCAGACGAAACATAGTTTCTTTCGAAGCTTATAATAATATGCAGCTTTTGCTTTTTCTTTTTTTTTTCACCAGCGAAAGACAAACAAACAACGGCTTATTAAGTTTTTTTGTCCTATCTTGAGAATTTCACGGAAAAGATTTTGCTTGCGAACTCTGACACACAGCGCATGCGCGAGTAGTGGTTATCCACAGATGCTCCATCAGCGAGTCAAAATAAGAACACAGAAACCTCGCATAGGGAGGCACAGAAACATGAGAAACGTGGAGTCAGATGTTATAAACAGATTACATTAGTTGCTTCTTGTTTGATTATACTCCCATGAAGTGACTGAGGACGACATAGTGTTCCACTTATTTTATATCTCCTATCTCTTGTTTTCATCTATCTTAACGTGGATGCTTTGTCTTTCAAGCTAACATATGCTGTTCACAAGATCTAAATGCATATATTTCTACCAGTCTTGTTATGTTTATACTCCCAGATAAAGACAAATTTACCAAGTACTCTCACTGGCCACTTTATTAGGTACACCTTACAGAACCCCCCATTTACCTTCATAGATGGGTTAATTAACTTCAAAAGGATTTTATTAACATCAAAGAGAAAATAAATATCATGCATGTATTTTCAAAGAGTCGTTGCTGCTGTGGACTAACAGGATCTCAAGCAGCAGTCAGCATTACATTGTTTCTGAAGTAGCTTCTGACTGAAAATTATTGCTGTTTGTTTCATGATCATGCTAACAGCTCAATTTCCAGGCAGCAGAAACAGTATTCCACAGTAACATGTCCTGGATGACATGATCAGTTGTTGGTAAGCACTGCTAAACCACCTCATTTATCTTTGCTGCTCCTCTGTCTGGCCATATAGCTAGAAAGCTGGGCAGGATATGATCCTTCAACGTCTCTGGGATTGGGTGTCGTAGATTACTTATATTTTTTAGCTTTTGAGATGCTAACTGGCTGCTCCCTATTGTAAAAATAACAATTAATTCCTCGGAAAATATATTCAGCATGGAGTTGGAAATATTACAGACAGATTTTGATCCATATTGACACAGTAGCATCTCACAGTATGGATTTCTATTCTGTACATCCATGATGCAAATCCACAATTCCACTACATCCCGAGCCATGTCATTGGATTGAGATTTGGTTGCTTTGAAGGCTCTAGGGAACAGTTAACTCATTGTCATGTTCATTTTGAGATGTTTTGAGCTCTGTGACAACATTCATTATCCTGCTTGAAGTGGTAATGAGAACACTGTGTTTGTTAAAGGATGGGTATGGTCACCAACAATACTCAGGCAGCCTGTGGTGTTTAAACAAACTCAACTGGTACTAAGAGGAACCTTTTCAGTGACTCCTCAACATAAACACCAGGACATGACTCCCATAATTTCAGGGTGAGCCAAGGAAATAAGCAAATCGTGCACAGCCTATCATGTCTCCTCATTGGTCGGGATCTCCAAAACAACATAGACTTAACACAACGCATCAGCAAATATGGGGACACGGGTATGAACCTGGAAACATCTAATGATACTTTAAAAGATTCCTAGCTTGAAAGATAATGTATTACTTTCTGCTGCTGCTTCTACAGCTTAGAGCAGTTGGAGACCAGAAAATATCTTCAAATCATAGTTTATGTAAAGAACAAGTTGGAAATAAGCGGCAACTCTCCCGGGTCGTTCCCACCCTACATTGACTTCTGAGCTAAAGAAAGCTTTATTGAATTTCTATTGAAATTTAAATTAAATTAAAATGTTTGAAATGAACAATTTTATTAATGTAATTGATTTAATAAATAGTGTGAAGTGACTGATATTGTAGTCAGGCAAAACATACAATTGTAACATGCAGTTTATGCAGTATTGTCCTACTAGTTAACTGTAAAATAAGTTGTGCTTTGCAAGATTCAAAGCTGATAAAGATGAGGTAGGTCAGTGGTAAAAGTGCCTGCTAGGCTTGTTCCCAGCCTGTGTTCCCAGACCAGCTTCTGTAATGTGTATTCCAGTTAGTCAGGGGAGCCAGAAAAAGAATTCAAATGTCCCTATCAAATAAATGTTTTTACATTAATGTGCTACAGCTCCAAGGAAGACACTCTCTTTTTCATATAGGCTTTTTACTGCAAAATGACATAAAAATGATTAGATTAGAGTTAGTTTACTGTCTGACTCAATACTTATTTTTTTGCTACTTTCTTCTTTGACTATTATTTATCTATTTGAATCATAGCAGATTTCTCTACCAGCTGTTAAAGATGTTTTTCAGCATATCTTTAAGCTAACTCTATCACAATTTGATTAATGACAACAATAAACTATAACACCGCAAGTAACAAATGATAGGAATGATACACAAAGCAATGCTATCAATTTAAATAAGAATAGAGCACCTAAAATGCACATTAAAATGTGAATATATAAACATTTTTCACTGCCATTGATTATAATACATATTCTTCCACTGTACCAACCAAGAAAAACTAATCCTAAAACACAAATGTTAATCATTTTTATTGTATTCAACTTGTTTTATTGCATAAAGTTTGAAAACTGTTACCACTCCTGACATATACAGTGGCCTGATTGTTCTCAGCTGCCATTTATTGGTCTGTTTAGCACTACGGGAAAAGCTAATAATTAGCATAATACAAATACATTAAATATTTGATGATGGGGAGTCTCAAAGTCCCCATCATGCCAGTCTCAAAGTCTTTTGACAGTTCTGACCAGATTTCTCCATAGCATGATTCAACCACTGCTATGTCACACTGTGGCGAGGATGTTTTCAGTAATGTCCATGCAAGCCAAATGTTCCGGTTTGGTCTCATGTGACCTAAGCACCTACACCCAGGTGTTTAGTTGAGCCATGTTCTTACCATGTTGGATTGAAAATATAAACAGTTAATTTGAAATTCTAATAGATTATCAGTTATATTGTATTACTGTATTGTAATATTCTACCTAACTTTATTTTTATTAGGACTGATTTCACAGCTAATAAATGTCTATACCCCTGCATAAAAAACTGAGACCATAATGAATCATTTCAAAACCCATTCCACCTTGAATGTGACATATCTTCAGTTTTATTTGTTCAAAATAGAACTAGAAAGTCACAAAACTATGGTTGCATTATTGTTGGCAACTTTGTGAAGGCAATGTTCTGAAATGATCTATCATAGCAGTTTCAAAAGGGTGCTTGAACTTTTTAAATCCTCTGTAAGTATGCTTAAGCTCTACTAGGTCAGGAATATTTAACAAATGTTGGTCATTAATATAGTAAAAAAAATAAAATAAATGTTAGCTATTAAGTGAGTCATTACCCAGTGAATAATATGCACAGTGACCTGATTGTTCTCAGATGCTATTTAATAGACTGTAGCATCATGGGGAAAGCTAAGCTTAGCTGAAAACAAATAACTGAAGCAAACAATTCATGAATGGGGAGTTGGGTTGCCATCCTACTGTAAAGTAAATCTACACCCTATTTTCAAATATTTTGCAGCCTTTAACTGGTTTTCTTCCACGATTGCCGCCTATATATATATATATTAAAAAAATCTCATATTTTCTTATCCCTGAACCTGCTGAAGAAAGACATCTCACCACCATGATGCATCTATCACCATTACCATTTAGGGTGGTGTGCAAAGTCAGCTTTCCACAACAAATAGCTAAAAGAATTAGTCCTAGGATGGGGAGTCAGGCTGCTGAGGCCTGACACAAACAAAACCGATGCGCATCATGTAAACTGCGCAACCCCAGCCGCCTCATTACCAACTGAATGGCTGATGAGCTGTCAGGTAACAAGTCTTGAGGACGCATGTCAATTTCCTTTAATGTTCTCAGCAACTTGTTAGACATGAAAGTGGGTGGGTGACCGTATATAAGACACCCCTAATCTGCTCGGTGTGGAGGAATCTCGCTTGTCTCAGACTGACCGACATCATGCGCTCATTGGAAGCTCTGGGAGTCGCGCTGCACGCATCGCTTCTGGTGTTGCTGGCGCATGGTACCCATAAATCCAGAGATGGACTCACTATGAGGTCTCTGCAGCGGTACTCTCTGACGGAAAGATCCACGGGACACCACCTGCCAACCTATATGATGCACCTATACAGGAATTTCAGATCGAACTTCTCTGGGCCTTTGGATAACATGGAGCAGGACGCGGCGAAGCGAGCGGACACAGTGAAGAGCTTGATATCGAAAAGTAAGATCTGGTTTACTGCTTGGATTTAGATTAAATTAGACCAGTTTGAGCTGGGGAATTTGTACTATTATAAACAAATAGGTGAAAATGTCTGCATGCATTTAATTTGTCTACCCTCCTGTGGCACTTAAAGACCCTCTGAGATGTTAGGTTTTTTTCTTCTTCTTGCCAGACGACCTCAGAGGCTTCAATCCACATTCCCGCTCAGGGGGTGAATAACCAAGCAAGGATAAGCGTGTGAAAAGGCCGGTTTTCTTCTTAATTCTCAAAGCAAACCTCTTTTTTTTCTTCTTCTTTAAATAGGTGATGTTGATTTGGTACCTCGCCAGACATACCCCTATACAAATCTCTTGTTAAGGTCAAATCAACAACTTCCCTTAGTTCTTTTTTCACACTTGGCCTGATTAGATTAGAACTCGGGATTTAATGGTGTGGCACCAGAAGCCCAGCTGCTGAATCCAATTACACAGCTCTACTATATTTGCTTGACTGAGGATATGCAAGGAGCCACAAGACGAGCACGGACGTGCTAAATGATTGGTTTCGGCTACTCGTTTGGTTTGAGTGGATTAATAGCAAGGATGGATTGGACTTTTGATCAAGAGTCACATTCAATGGAGAACAATGCAAAGGTTAAACATCTTTTTTTGTTTTGTTTTGAAGGCCTTAATCTTCTGTGTTGGATCATAATGACTCTCATTAGCAGGGTACACTTTATTGAAAAGTATATGTTATGTAACATAACACTATATAACGAATATTTCAGAATGAAATTCAATGTATTCAAATCTATTTATTGTAATTTAACTATAAATCAAATAGTTGACAACTATAAAATACTGTGAAAAATAGAAACAAACCCTGGGAAGGGATTGAGGTTTTTGTTTTCGAATACAAAATATTATATTTCTAAAATGCCCTTTTGTTTTTGTTAAAAAATTAGGCAATGATAAATCCTTTTAAAACTTATTCTGGGGGGGTGCTGTGGTGGCGCAGGTGCAAAGCACAACCCACATATGGAGGCTTTAGTCCTCATGCCGGTAGTCGCAGGTTCAATTCCCGGCCTGGCGACATTT